>JACCGJ010005789.1:0-30717 GCA_013407085.1 Atriophallophorus winterbourni
ATTCGGGAGGAACAATCTCTCCGGCAGCGCTGGCAACGAAAGTCAGAACTCGGTTGTATTGCGTCAGTTGCACGCCGGCGTCGTGATCTGCGTTCAGCAGCCAAGAGCTGTATCTGATCCTCCCCAGCTTGCAAACGACGCTTTACACAATGGCCTCCAAAGTGGATGCGGTCAAGAGCAAGTCTTTCTCAGATCCGGGGGGTCAAGGACAGAAGTTTCATATCTCCTTTTATAAACGTCTTTTACAGCAAGGTTTGCGGTCCTGACCAATGGTCGACTTCCTAATTGCAAACTTCACCCGTATAGTGATTTTTTGGTCCTTTCGGAATACGACCATTTTCCATTCATATGGGACCGACCAAGCCACGGGAACCCCGGCGCTGACGTATAGGGTGTGTAACATGCCTCTGTAGGACCAGCTTTGGAAAGCACTTCAGATTTAGTAGCTTTGTCCATCCGCGATTATGTTTGCGTACGATGGAAAGCATTCAGCTTCCGTTCGTGTCTGAGGGGGTGATCCAGGTTCAATGCAGTACAGTAAAGCATTTAGTCCGCTAGGAAAACGGCTCGATAAGCCCGCGGTGGTTAGCTAGTCCTGTCTATTTACGGTATACAAGTAGAAGCATTCCCACACTGGAGTGTTTGCGTTGTTTTCCTAGTTTAGAAATTTCAGCGTTTCTATGGATAATCCTTATAAGAAATATCGGACGGAAAATTGTTTGGGTTTGAATACTAAACGCGAAGATTTTCGTTGCGCTCGGTCTACGCGTGTTCATTGAGGTTAAATGTAAGACTGATAAACTGCACATTGATTCATTAGTAACTTAAAATGGTTTGGATCAGATGGAAAGAGCAGCACTGAATCATGCTAATCACACAGATCATTGCAAGAAAGAAACAAGTATTGGCGGAGTATATTTTCATGATAACCCACAACTTGTGGTTCAAAAGTTGTCATAGCCGGGGCCGTTGAGGTTGCAGTGGGGGGTGGATAAGCGTCCCACTTTTATTAAAATTGCTCCTTATAGGGCACGCGTCTCAAATAGCCTCTGACAACTAAGTCCAGCTTCTGGCCTGCAGGAGTGGCTCCCTGAGCCCGGCGGAAGTGCTTCTACCAGCAGGAGAAGGGGCCAGGGAGCGTGACTGGCGCCTGAAAACCAGTTTGCTTAGGCAGATGGTAGTTGGTTAGCCTCGGAGGGCATTTCATCTAAGGGAAGGAAAACCCTGATTTTCAACCTCCGCTGCCTTGCGGGATACCCGATCGCGGGAAAGGCTTCGGGAGAAAACCCTAAGGAAAAATCTGCAGCGGTTAGTTGGTGCACACCACCTCTTTCTGTCAACTCCCTGCTGCCTTGCAGGTCGCACTTGGTTGTGCAAAGGCTAGAGAAGCTGACTCGAACAAACGCCGAGTGGTGCTGGGGACGCCGCTTTGTACCCAAATTCCCAAGAATCTTCTTTGAAGCCGACTCATCCTCCAGGGGGAGATAGTCGCACAAAAGTAAAAGTAAAGTAGAAGCAGTTCCGCCGGGCTCGGGGAGCCACTCGTGCAGACCAGAAGCTGGACTTGATTGTCAGATGCTATTTGGGACGCGCGACATATGGGAGCATTCTATAGACAGTGGGAGCTTAGCCACAGTGTCACCCCTGGCTATGACAACCTTTTTAACCTAGTTGCGGTTGGTGCGACCCGTATCCCAGGCTGGGACCCTGGAGATCAAAATTCACATTGGCTTCTCACCATTAGTGATATGTCTCAAGATGTTGTTTAATTATGGTCTTTTGTAGCCATCTCCTCGGAGTGTTTGATTAAACTTGTCTGTTGTCAAGTGAAGTGCCGAAGAAAGCTTGTTATAATGCGTGACACTGAAAGCCACGGCAAAGCTATCATGCTCTACTCGCTCACATTTCATTGTATGTATGTTTGATTCGAAGTGTCTCAGTGTGTCTTTGGCTAATCTTTTAAAGGTTCCGTCGCTTTTTCTAGAATTTTACTATGTCATGGTTGCATGTAAGTTAAGCATTCTAGTCTTGCTGCGGGTGTAATGCTGTGCATGATGATGATCAGAACGATGATCGTGGATTCTTTCTACGCCGAAGTAACTATCCCTGTGTCACCATCGATTTTAATTTCTTCGCGAGAAAAACCATGAGCCACACTCATATGCACTTTACCCTTCTATACCGATGAACATGTTTTCACTGCTGTTCTATCCTAACTGTTTTCTTAGCAATGCTCCTGGCCAATCACCATGAATGGTGTTCTGGAATTCAGACTTCCCGATGAAATACAACAATGTCTAAATCACTTTGAAGATTTCTATTCAAGTTCGTACCAAGGTCGAAAAATACGTTGGGCTCACAACTGTTCGACGGTCGAACTGTTGCTCCTGTTCACGGAGAAACCATACCAACTACAAATGCCCGTGATTGCGGCCACAATTCTGCTTCAGATGGATATGCTGGATTCCGATCAGATTCCCCTACGCGACCTGTACGGAACGTTGCAACTAACGGATTCAGATACTCCAGATGTGAAACAGAACGAAACCTCGGTTGATCCGACCAGTTCACGGCTCTGTGCTCCCTCGACTCTTTCTCAGACAGACTATACGGAACGACTGCGGAAGCTTTTGGCCCCTCTGTTGGACGTTGGTCTTATTCAACTTACCACGGGAATGCAGGTATGTTGTGGATCATGTTACACACCACGCAAGTTTCTCACCAACAAAGGGGAATTGAATTATTTATTAGTGAATTCCGGGTTTGTCATCTTGGTGAAACTGTCAATAATGGTGAGGATACCCACGTACCCCAAACACCATGATGATGCAATGCGATTTAGGTTTATTCTCACTTCTCGACTTTTGACTGCCAACTTTAGGGAAACGCTATAATCTTACGGCCATCATTCCTTCCTTATGTAGCTGTGTCTCTCAACCTATGCACAATCTATGGATGGGTGTGCGACGCTTTGTCTGGTCCCGTGACCTTGGATTCACGCGTGCAGATCTATCATATGCATTGTATAACACTACCACGGAATAGTAGCAATTCTTCCACAATCGAAGTCCCCCTTTTCTCACTGAAGTTTTGCAGCTAACACACATGAATTCATTGTACTCTTGTATCTGTCTAGGCCTTGGCAACCTGGGTCATGTTATCCCACATGCAGTTTATGACTGTGCGGCACTTTTGGATCAGGCCTTTGTACACATACGCTCATATGAAGTCATGCTTGATTCCAGGTGTTGGCACCTCGTTTCAGCGTCTGTGCCTAATCTTCTAAAGGTTCAAAAGCTGTTTCCGTCCAACTTTCCCCATCTTTTTATGTTTTCAATCATTTATACCAGTTAAGCACTTGATACTTGCTACCGGTGTAAAGCTGTTCATGATTATGATGAAACTCAAGTGTCACTGCCAACCCAGTTGACATTTACTTTGTCTTCAATACGACCTGCAATTCAGATTATTCTGTCGAGATATAACATCTTTCAATTCCAGAAATTCTCTCCCATCTTTAATCGTCCCATTACAGCTGTTGAGTGCATAGCTTCAACTGGCAGGTGGATAAGGCTTTATAACATTATCACCAGTAAAGTTATCTTTGCAACCTAGGAGCTATCACTGTGATTGTTGGTGTGACGTTGCTCATCTGACTAACACATTTCCACTATTTAACCTTCAATTCCTTGAAAAATAGGAAGCGAAGTTCATTATAAGATTTGATGACTTTGATGCAATATTTCAGCTGTAGACTAGTGTTTCTAAAAATATTCACTGCGAATCTGTATTATTCTCATTTGGCATTTAGTTTGTGATGCTAAATGGCAACAAATTATGTAGTAATCTGATGTTTCAAAATCGATAGAATCGGTATTTCTGTTACAAAACTGTGGACGGTTCACATACAACGAGTTTGCAAGTCTTGCGTTCCAGGACATGGAAAGTAATGATGCTGAGATATCAGGGTTTGCTCTCCCTCGTTGTAGATTTGTTACTGTTTGTAAGGCTAGAGAAGCTGACTCGAACAAACGCCGAGTGGTGCTGCGGACGCCGCGTTGTACCCAAATTCCCAAGACCCTTCATTGAAGCCGACTCATCATCCAGGAGCAGATAGTCGAACAAAAGTAAAAATTAAGTAAGTAAGTCTATTGGGAATGGGAAATGTAATGCAACGATAGTGGTGTGTAAGGGATGGGGATGTGAGCACCAGAATACATTGTAATGCAACGTAATTGTGTTGGACATCAGTGTTCACCGTCCATCGTGACTAGATTTTTATCCTGAAAATCGATGCGTAAATTTGCCCAACCCCCGAACGAACAGGTCGGCTTTTCACCATTTACGTATTTCGAAGGATCTTCTAGTAAAAAGTATTCTAAAACCAATTTGCTATGTCCCACTTATCTAGTGTTCATCCGTTTTGTCGATGCTTTTGGAGTCTTGCACATTAGCGTTCACATTGAATGAAATCACAAAACAATTTACATCAACTACCTCGTTCCATATTTCGAGCCATGTACACGTTTGAAATGAAACACCATTCTCAAACACCCATATTAGCACACGCTTTCATCACACGCATCCACAACTGCTTTCATACCTTTTACACTCCTCCGTTATGGATAGTGTTTTCACAATTCGCATCATTCCGTTTTTTTCTGTGCTTCAGGGTGAGACTTGCGTGACACTCAACCGTTCGTTCACGAACAGACGCTTGAAATTCAAATTAAACATTGGATCGCAATCGAAAGAAAGCATACAAGTAGGTCCCCATGCCCCCCCCGAACATCTGCTCTCCGCTTTTAGGCAACCTCGTGTTACGTGTTGCGTTTCATTTTCACAGGCGGAGGCAGAACAAGTGGATCGTCAAGCCAACGAGGACAGACGGTTCTTCCTTCAAGCCGCCGTCGTGCGCATCATGAAGGCACGGAAACAGATTGATCATTCCACGCTCATCAAGAGTGTTTTAGAACAAGCCGGTATCCGCTTTCAACCCTCGGTCTCCTTGATCAAACAATGCATCGAAAGCCTGATCGATAAAGGTTACATAGAACGCAGCCCAGACGATCCGGATCATTACAATTATCTTGCCTAGCAATGTACATAATACACACACGCCCCAGCTTGAATGCAAAACACTGTTCAATAACAATAAAAATGTATTTGAACGTTTTTTCCACATCAAATCGCACCGGTTTTGCCCAACTGTTCTTTTAGGATCATGATACTACGACGTTGATCATCCGGAAGCATGGCTAGTTGCTCGTCAGATAGTTGTAAAACTTGCATGATCAAGGTGACCTTTTCTTGTTCGCCTTGTCCAGCCAGAATGCTATTGGGCCCCATGCTGGCGGCAGCTGCAGCGGCAGCCGCTGGTGTTATTTGCTAAAATGGAACATGTGGCAGATGAGCGACAATACGTCAAAATAAATTATGATGGATGTTAGAATAATGATTCCGTTCATCACTAAGAATGCATGCGTCGTTAATCATTTGAAAGTATGATGAATGAGATATCATCGTTATCCGATGACTAGTTAGAAAAATAGTGACTTGGTGGGTAAACTCGTATACATTGTACAGCTTTTTGTATGAATGAAACCAGCTCCATGAACCCCAGGCCGTTGTGCAGTGTTTCTATACTGCGTGGATTAGACCGTGCTAAATTGCTTTACCAACATGACTGAGTTGCATGGTGTAACACGCTGGAGTCCCACTGCCACTCCTTTATATCTGTCTAGGCCCGACTGTATCTTAACCTACGCGCTGTGCGGCATTGCATGGATTGAGCCTTGTGATTTCATACAGCCGCATGGATATGCAATCGTGCAGCATTTCTGTCCGGTACAGCTAACACCGTGCTAAATTGATTTGCCACATGGAGTGTGCTGCATACGAATACACACTAGCCTCACAGCCGTTGCTATTATCCTTTCCCATATCTGTCTAGCCCTGGGCAACCTGATAGTATCTTAGCCCACGTGCAGTCTTTGATTGTGCGGCACTTTGCCTGGATCAGGCAAATGTGCCAGAGAGTCTTGGAGAGCATTATTTTCATCAAGGCGCCGCCTTTACAAATGCGACTGTTAAAGGCTTGTCTACCTACCTAAAACTTCCCTAGTCAGCAAAACGTTACGGAGCCAAAGCCACATGCTCATCTGAAGGTTCAGCGAAAACCCTGAAGTTCAAAACTAAAAGTCACGGTGCAAAATACTCCTAAAGTGGGCACGGTAGGTATTCGATCTAACGCAGTTGAAACGTCCCGTAACCAGCGAAAGCGACAAGTACACAGTGTACATTCGCTCGATGGACCATGTGATTTGCATCAAAGTACAGGAAACGAGTGCCACCTTACTAGGGGACAGGCACGATAAAGAAGAATGGAAAAGGTTGTGTAGCAGCATGGACTTGGAGCCAGTTGAACCACTATTATTGATACGACTGAATCGTAAGCCTACTTCCTCAAATCTGGACCAGTCAAGACTGCTTTAAATCAGATCTAGAAAACATCTTCTATCTGCTTTTCTCCGCGTAGGGAGCGTTCAGAGACCACTGCAAGGATTTTCGCTGATGCGCCCTGGTTGGAAAGGGCCGGAACTCACAGCAACAAGACCACTGGTTTGCATGACTTTAAAACGAAAATAGACGATTTTTATTGAATTCTTTGTTTCCCGAACACTGCTTAATCTAATTCCTTATCTTTCATTTTAATTTTTACCATCCTATGGTTGTTGTTCAGTTTGTTGCTTTTTAGACGATTAAAAACCTTGAATTGCCTTGAATACATCAAACAGCGGACCGATAAGAAATTTTGAAACAAGTCATGAAAATATAGAAACACGTAGAATTCAACATGACACGAATCCGAAAAATGTACCAGGTCACACGGAGCCGCATAGCACCATTTCGTCTATTGCTTTTAGATTTATAGCACAGCATCAATTGTAAGGGCACCTAGCGTACGGATGCGTAGAGCTACGCTGATCTACGAGCTACAGCCTAACGGCCATAATTACTAGCCATCATCTTAACAGTATGTTTCACTTTAAACAGTCCAGCAAAGTCAAACCTCACTCGAAACCGCTATGATTGTGGATTTCGCCCAATCCCATGCCTGTACTATCGCAAAACGACTTAGCGTGAGTGTTCATCAAAACATTCTAACAATTTATATATGTATATACATAAAATGAGAATTAGTTTCAGACTATGTCTACATGTTGCGTGTAGTGACACAAATCGATAAAAGAGTGCACGTAGCGGGAAAGTGAACCGAATATTTTTTATAACTGTTACACTGTTAGAGTGTAAATCATTTCTGCATCCCATGAATGACTGTACCAGTGCTTGCATTTCTCTCATCAACTATTTTCAAACTCACGAAACGAAGCGATGCTTGTGTTCAACTGACAAAACGGGTGGTTGTATTCTTACTGATAGAAGAAGGATGGTTTACATCAGCACGATTATTTATTAGTTTTTTTGCAGTCAGGTTTTTACTGTGCACAGCTAATAATCAATAGAATCACGTGATTTTAAGCTTAAAGAACCTCTGATATATATATGTGCAGCGCAGCCCTATATGCACCACCGTTTCACCGCTCTGGGTGTTTTCGTTAATTCCGTGTCAACAGCTTAATGATTCAATGGTCTTCAGCCCGGCTGTAGTCTGCTATAGTGCGCCGCATTTTACTTGCTATTCCATATATGTATTATGTATGAAATCATAAGCCTGATCCAGGCAAAGTGCCGCACAGTCAGAGACTGCACGTGGGCTAAGATACTGTCAGGTTGCCCAGGCCTAGACAGTTAAGAGGAAGGAAAATAGCAGTGAGACTCCAGCATGTACTCCGCATGCAGCTCACTACCGGTGGCAACTCAATTTAGCATGGCGTTAGCTACGCATATACCCTGTATATTGCGAGCGTTCGCATGTATCAAATCATAAGCCTGGCCGAAACACATGTAGGTTACTTAGATAAAAGTGACTTTGAGATTACGTAAAATACCCGCACTCGACTCTTTAAGGGAATGAGCAAGCATATCACAAGCAAGCTACAGGTAGTATATGAATTTCGAAAAGCATGTCGTTAGGTTCTCTGAAATGCTCATGTTAAAGGATAGTGTGCCTAGTTAGAAACCAAAAAATGATAACAAACCTGCGAATGCAATGGCCGATTTGGCGGGGCCATGGGCATTGGTCCCGCTGGATGAAAGTTCATTGGGGCACTTGACATCGGCGGTCGAATAGGCATGTTGCCGGGAAAATCGTACGGCCCTGCAGCTTGCTGTGGTGGCATTGCCGGTGGAAAACTAGCAGGCGGTGGCATATTCGCTCCAGGGTAAAATGGCTGCATTCCTGACCGAAAATAATGTAAAATCTTATAAGATGATCGACATGGAAATCAAAGAAGAATACTTAGGCGAGAAAAACAATAGCGGGATATGTGAAAAGTAAAAAGCGAAGGAAGGTATGAGTAGGCACGAATGAAATTTAGTATCATGGGGTCTCTAGCGTACAGCAACAATAGCAAAACTGAAGAATTTTAATGTACGGTGAAATGATACGCGAAATACTCAAAACCATATTCGAACTTAACTGTGCATAAAAGGTCAAGCATATCCATCAACAGCAGCAGTGTCTCACAGTCGGAAATTGACTGAGGGTTATTGTCAATGGTACTAAGCTGCACTGGAGTCTCATTACCATTTGGTTTCCTATATCTGCTTAGGCCTTGGCAGCTTAAAAGGATCTTAATCCATATGCCGTACTTTGTCTGGATCTGACTTGTGATTTCATACAAGACTACGGTTCCGTTGTAATATAGACAAGGGAATTCCTTGAATTGTCAAAATGTAGTTGAATGAATAATGGGCAAAATGAATAAAGTGCATCTAAGGATTTACCTGGGTTTGAGAACATAGCACCCGGAGGCGCCCGATCCATGCCATATTGTGCAGCAGCACTTACACCGACTGGAACGGGTCCTGCGTTTGACGAAAAGTTATTCACTGGAGAAGCACCTTGCATTGAATTTGGGGCTGGCTGTTGTTGGTGTATCGGAGCGGGTTTCACATGGCTTATGGACTGCACGTTGTTCCCGGACGTCGCAATGCTTGAGACAGCCATTTGTGTTGGTTCTTCTTCTATCATAGGAGGAGGAATCTGATCATGGCTTCGATTCAGCATAGCGATCGCCACTTTGGGGTCAACGATTTTCATTACAATTTGAGCCTGTCGACGAAGATACCGACAAAAAACACGTGTGATGACGTAGCCAATACCAAACAGACGCATTGAAAAAGATTTTTTAAAGCAGTTTTAATGCGCTGCACCGAGAGCTGAATCAAAGGAGCACGATTCTATAAAAAATAGTCACATTTTCTTTACCAGAATAAGTACTTTTTAACCTACAGGCATCACCATGTGAAACTGATTGCCAGTGGTAATGTGCTGCACACAGCCATCTCACTTTGATTACAATATTTGGTGTTTGGGAAACCCCAGAGTTGTTCGATATATGGTGATCTGATGTAAAGTTTGTATGCATTAATTGAAGAATATTGTCTGAGGTGGCTGAAAATGTTTAGCTTGATAATTTAATCGCGTAGTAGTGTGACAAACAGGGTCTGAAACCTACCATTAGTGAGGTAAGTGGACAACAGGTCATATCCATAAATTTTAGCAGATGACCAAGGTGGGTCCGTTAAGTGGGTCACCTACAAACGGTTTCGTTCTTCGGGGCATTGCTCTAATTATCGAACAAACAATCGTTCTCCACGTTAATCAAATACTCATTGAGGCGTTGCGGTCTATAGATTTATAAGTTTCTGTAAATAACCTCACATCTGTAATTCACGAGTGCTGAATAGATATTTTTCCATTACACACATGTAGAAGAAACTCAACATTTTTGCAACAGGGCTTACTCAAAGCGCAATGATGTCTTTTTCACAAACGACTTGAAATCAATCAAGAACTTAGACCATAATGACTTCGCATGATTGTATCTTTAATATGGTGTCGCAATCTACAATTATTAAGCTCAAACTGGTGTCAGTCATTTTAGAATTTAATAACGATGTTAATTTTAGAATGATTTTCGACACATGGTACGAACAGATATAAGATACATTAAGGAAAAATTGATTATTAGGATGGTTAGGAATTTCCCCTCCTCAATTCCCACATCTTATTTCACATATGTATCGGTCTGGGCAACATGACAGTATCGGCCGACGTGCGGCACTTCGCCTAGATCATACAATGTGATCGGAAAAATTTGAACGGTCCATCAAGCCAGATCCACTATTTCATACTATAAAACAATTAAATCGTATGCAGTAATTACTTCAAAGTTCAAGCTTTGTCTCCATAGCTATAAACCTAGAGGATCATGCTAACACTGTCTCTACCTGATGAATGCAAATAGCATGAAAGCGGCGTGGCATACAGGCGAAAAATAAGCTTGCAAATAAGAAAAGATTTTCACAATCAATGCGTTTCACTGCATACCCAAATGCGTTATGTTTATACGATTGGATAGGTTGGTTCTGTCAATCTTATCTAACAATTATTTTAAATTTCAAGTAAACTTGCTGTTGCTCCGCTATTTCATGACACACCGATCCTGAGGAGTGTGCAAGCACAAAAAACTGTCTTGGGTGCGTGCAATATTTGAGGATAACGTTGATAAAACGTGATTCAGGCCATGGGGAGAATTTCGCAGGTGCAGTAAGACGCATATCTGAAATTGTTAACGGGAGCCGCTTATTGAATATCATTTTAGTTGCGACGCTTCCGTCCGGAAAGTTATATGGCGTGTGCACCGAATTATTTATTATATTGTAGCGTTGACTTCATTATGCCACAGATTTGTTAGCCTCTTTGGGTCGATGTCGACCATAGATATACTTTGCAAGTGAATGAAGATCTCAACAAATACACAATACTAAACGCGATACTTGACTCATTGAAGTACAGTGTAAGCAGCCCAGAGATATGGCTAATGACACTAGATCGTTAGGGCTGTAAATCCATGTCCTCCATACAGGCATTCGTAGTATCATGCATTACTATAAAATTTCAAAATGAGTCACACTGTCATGGGATGAAGGTATGAAGGCGTAAGCCTGATCAAAGCAAAGTGCCGCACAGACAGGTCGCTTAGGCCTAGACAAATATGAGAAAGAAAATAGAAATGGTACTGAGACTCCGGTGCGTTTTAGAATGCAGCTTACTACACTTATTACAATTTAGCACAGATTTAACCGCACAGCACGATTGCCCATCCGTGTCATACGCTGCGTGTGAGCTGAGATACTGTCAGGTTACCTAGTCCTAGAAAAAATGTAAGGAAAGGAAAATGAATTTAAGAGTTCCGCGTGTTTCCGCATGCAGCTCAGTACTGGTGGCAAATCATTGTTGCAAGGGGTTACCGTGCAATACAGGGGTACTACAGGATTGCTAATCTATGAATCTGCCACAATAGTCCAGGCTTTGATTAGAACAATGTCAGACCGCCTGAATTCACCATCGCACACACTGATCGTCAACTTATATTAACTACAACCATTTGATAAGTGTCGTCTCTCCATCTTCGATTGGACAGTGGGCCAATAAAGGATAAGTAGTATCCGGCGGAATAAAATGGCATTCCAGACGGATCTATGCCAACGATTACATAAAAATCCTCACACGAGGTTCTAATAGCGTTAGCTGCTAATAAACCTATTTCTTTTGATATTACGTGAGTTAAAAACCATCGTCCTCTTTTGATGCACAAGCTATTGAATTATGGCACCGCCTGCATTTACGAGACTATATAAATATAAGTTCCTAGAAGAATCTCATCTTCATTCATATGCGCTGACCATGGCGGTCACAGTTTACACATACATATGATAAACAAAGAAGGATCAGTCGTCCACATATCAGCTTTGTCAATCTAACTTACCAAGGCTTTGAAGTAAATTTATTTCAGTAAATGTACCGTTGTTCGAGACTGACACAACTTAATCTCATTGGCCAATCGATTGGTACCGGAGCGTAGCAAAAACTGAAAACACTAGCAGAAAAGCTCATTTGCACACATTCCCATCACACACACTAGCAGTTCACTAAACTAGTATACATTGGACATATAAAAAGCGGTTCTGAGTTCATATATGCTCGACATTTTATCCAGCAAGATTGTTAAACTAACCTGAAGTAATGCGTACGCCAGCTGTGGATTCTGAAGTAGCATATTTCGCGCTTCGTTGGGATTATTTTGAATGCATAACTTCATTTGCTTCATCAACTCGTACATCTGTTCTGGAGGCAAACTTGCAACAGCACGACTAATAGCTTTGGGAGCAGATTGTGGATCACAAGGGTCACCATACGGGCTCTCAAGAGGAGGCCCCACAGCCGGATTGCTCAAAGCTAATTCAGCTGAATTCTGTTCACCAGCCGCCGGACCTAAGGGTAAATAAATAAACATGGGGAGCGTACCTATCCTCAAGGGACGTCCGTTAAATTCTATATTTTGAAGATTTCGCAGCGCACTGGAGGCAACTGCAGGATTGTTATATTCGCAAAAGCCATAGCCTTTGGGCTTGCCGGACTCCCTGTCGTAAACCAAACGAAATCCAATCACCGGACCCGCTTTGCCAAACAATTCAATTAGTTTTTCCTCAGTGGCTTCATAAGGTATATTTCCAACAAAAATAGAACGAGCGGTTTTTTCAGCAGCTTCTTTTGTTAGTATAGGGAATCCAAGTTGTGGTTGTGCGGCCATTCTGCTGAAAGGATGGGAAAAACCGTCATCAATAACAAGGATAGCATTATAAGGGAAACATGTACCTGATGCTCAACTGCCATAAAACCATGAAAAAATGAAATCCTAAAACATTAAAGGAGGCTTTGATAGCTACGGAATTAATAGAAGAGCAAGCACAAACAAACTGAAATGATGTGCCTACACCTCGAACGAAATGGGCATTAAATCACGTTTCATGAACGATTAGAGCGATATCAGCATGACAGCCTCCTTGCGGCTTTCGCTGCAATGCAAAATAACAAGCTCTCCTCTTCACTCGATTTCAAAACTTACACAAGGAAAAATATACGTCTTCACTACCAACAAAAATGATATCACATCAATATCACTATCTAAAGCAACAATCCGTAATAGAATATTTTATAGTGGCACAGTTATCGATGAACAAGTGGACATGTGTAGACTTCGTTGGATAGATCACGTATTGCGAATGGGGAATCATTTTCCTAACGCGGTTTTGTTTACTACTCCCAAATTGGAATGGCGCCGTTGCTTGGTTAGATTGTGTCCTGACTCAAGCTGATGAAGCAGTGACGACTAGAATGACTGCAGTGTGTGCGACGTGTGTCCCAAGTAAGTGCTTAAGAAATCAGAATTCGCAGCGGCATCTTACTCGAAGTGATATGGCTCAAAATTGTGTTCCGTGGCGGATTTCTTGGAGTTTTGGATTAATCTTGTATATTGGCAATTGGAGTTGGGATGAAGGCTTGTCAGGATGCAGACAGTTAACTCCACATTGAATTGTGCACGGATGTGCAATCGTGCAGCATTTCTGTGTTGTACGGCTAACATCGTGCTAAATTGATAGTCCAACGGTAGTGAGGTGCATGCTGAAACACGCTGGAGTCTCACTACCATTTCTATTTCCCCATCATATCTGTCTAGGCCTGGGCAACCTGACAGTATCTTAGCCCACGTACGGTCTCTGACTGTGCGGCACTTTGCCTGGATCAGGCTTGTGGTTTCATACCATACCATACAATGAATTGTCATTCTGATAACGCTCTAATGGTTCAAAACACTTAATTGTATGTATATTGTTACTTTACTTTTGTGCGATAATCTCGTCCTGTAGGATGAGTCGCATTCAATTAAATGTCTTGGGAATTTGGGTACAAACGGGCGTCCCCAGCACCACTCGGCGTTTTTTCGAGTCACATTCTCTAAACTTTGCACAATGAAGTGCGAGCTGCAAGGCAGCAGGTATTTGCCAGAAAGAAGTGGTGTGCACCAACTAACCGTCTACGAAACTCTGCTCCAGATTTTTCCTCAGGGTTTTCTCTCAAAGCCTTTCCCGTGATCGGGTATCCCGCAAGGCAGCGGAGGTTTAAAATCAGGGTTTTCCTTCCCTTAGATTAAATGCCCTTCCAGGCTAACGAACTCCATCTGCTAAAAGCAACCTGGTTTTCAGGAGCTAGTCACTTATCCTCGTCTTTTCTCCTGTTGGTAGAAGCAGTTCCGCTAGGCTCAGGGAGCCACTCGTGCAGGCCAGAAGCTGGACTTGGTAGTTAGAGGCCATATACAATACAATACAATTATATTTAGAGCAGAAGGAGTACAAAAGTTCCATTTAAGCTCTTTCTTGAACCGGCATAACTACCAACGCCTCGGGTATCCTGGGAGGTGGATTCGTTTCTCAAAGCAGTCGTCTTTGGCGAACCAGAGAAATTGATCGGTGCTGTTCTTGAACAGAGATAGACTTGGCGCTTCAACAACCTTGGCCGGAAGTGAGTTCCAAGTGCCGACAACACGTTGTGAAAATCTGTACCAGTGCGACAGACGATTCGTCCGTTGGACGAGCAACCGAAATTTGTGGCCCTTTGTGCGATGGTCAGAGATAACTACAAAAAGCGATCTGAGGCCAGGAAGCTCGTTCCGGCAAACAATCCGATAGAGGAGTATCATGTCATCACGAACCCTGCGGTAGGCTAGTGCAGAATCTCGTCGCAAGTCGTTGAACTTTTTCTAGAAGTCGCTATTCGGCTGCGGTGCAGGGAGCATTTTATAAACAGTGGGCGCTTATCCCCACTTTTTCGGTTAATGTCGACTATAGATGTACATCACAATCGCATGATCTTTTCCATGTTCCACAGCTTTTCGAATGACCAAACAGTCCGACTCAGGAGGGAAAATCGCTCCCGCAGCGATATCCAGTACTCGGTGATCGGCGTCAGTTGCACGCCGTTAGGTTGAGCTGGGTTAAGCAGCCTTCAGGTCTTGCGTGTATGCATGGAAGCACAAAAGTGATCCATGCAAAGTACCGCGCAGTCATAGATTGTATGTGGGCTAAGATACTGTCGGGTTGCCCAAACTTGGACAGGTTTGATTCAAAGTGCAGGCACTTCATTCCATTCTAATTGTGTGCTTGTAAGCGCCACTCTTCTTTCTTTAACATTATTATAATACGAATAACTAAGGTTAAATTGGAGCTTATCGAGCAAAGTTGAAATATATGGATGGTTGTTTACATCTTACCATTTTTGAAGTTAAATTATTACAACTTTTGATTTTAATATCATAACTCAAAATTGACATTCTAGGCGACAGCATACAAAGTGCAAAATAACACCGTGCTAAATTGATTTGCCAACGTTAGTGAGCTAAGAGTGGAGTTATGCCGGAGTCCCACTACCATTTTCATGTCTACTATCTGTCTAAGCATGGGCAACCTGACATTATCTTCGCCCATGATCAGTCTGTATGTATGAAACGAGGCACCTGGGTTTTAATGGACCTAAAACATTGACCTTGACATATTTTCCATTCACGCGGGCTAAGTGATTGCTCTTCTGTACGGTTGTACATGTTTTGGCTAGCGCGATAAAATCTTTATTGTCTTGTGCTTTTTCTCCTAACTCCCTAGGACGTTAATAAGGCAGTCAGTCTACTACAAATTTATGAGTCCGACGTGATACACGAATCCTTCGTGTAATACAAATCGGTGAGCTTTATATTCAAGTTCAAGTTCAAGTTGCACATGGCTGAAGGTGGCTAAAAGCCAATCAGGCGCCCAAATTTCCTTCGACGGTATGCGGTTGAGCACCCGGCACTTCGATATCGAGTATACAGTTCGTACTTTTCACACGTTCTTGCTTCCGAATAACTGGAAAGTAAGGTAGGGTTTCTCTTCACCAGCACAGTGAGAGGTCAGCTATTCAGGAAACAATGCAATAATATGCGTGAACAATGTGTGGTGTATGAAATCACTAGCCTAGTTGAGGTAAAGTGAAACACAGTCATAGACTGCATGTGGGCTAATTTACTGTCAGGTTTTCCAGGCCTAGACAGATATGATAAAAATGTAAAAATACGTTTTTTTGTTTTTTTTATAAAGTTTTTTTTATTAGACAATATGCGGAAATATAGTTCAGTTCAGTTCAGTAGGCAGAGGACAGTAAGTGGCTGACAAGCCAATCGAGCGTCCAGAATTTCTTTTGGTGGAGAAGCACTCACCACTGCCAAAGTATCAATCCTTTTTCTCCGTGTGAAACCTCTGATGGTCGTAGGACTAGGAGAATGTAGTTGGGGGAGCACCGCGCTATAATCGATGCACTGCCAAAAGGTAATTTTCTTTTTTCTCTGTTTGCAATCTCTGATGATCGCGGTGCCATGCAATGTACCGGATAGTAGTAGGACAGCAACGCGCAATAATCGATGCTGGAAAAACGAAAAGGCAGTTTCTCCTCACCAGCACGGTGAGAGGTCAGGTGATGGAAAATCAAGAATAAGAAGATGCTCTAAAATTGCTACAAAGAATAGAGAGCAAACTGGAGGACAACCTAAGCATGGTAATCATGACATGTAATCAGAAAATAACTTACCGTAAATACCCGCGTATAGGACGATACCATGTATAAGACGCAGTGGATATTTGACCCTAACAACGATGGAAAAACTGTGTACCTATGTATAGGACGCATCCTAATTTTAGTCCTTAATTTCCATTAATTTTTATAGAAACGGTGAACTTAAGTCAATCACGGTGACCTCCATGCAATCGCTATGATCATCGTGTGTGCTGATTGCTGACTCATTCATCCTGTCAGTCAGCAGATGTCTGTCTAGACTATGTAGACTATCGTGAAAAGTGCACTTCTCATTCTTGGTCGTCATGTCGAATGATTGGATGACATTTTTAAGGAAACGTTTCTGCTCCAACAAGAGTCAAATACTACTCCATGATTGGTTGATATTACATTTTCATGATTTTGAAGATACAGTTCATTATTACCCTGGGTTTTTAGGGCAACTCATGAAGAAAAAAAGTGCGTCCTATACGCGGGTATTTACGGTAATTTTTATAATAATAGTATCCATGGATAAGACGCACCTGGGTTTTTAGGGCAACTTATGAAGAAAAAAAGTGCGTCTTATACGCGGGTATTTACGGTACCCCAGTCACGGTCTAAACCCTCCTTGAAAGTTGAGACGGAACAACAGGAGATAATATCTTCAGAGAGCTTATTCCAGAAGTTGACCACACTAAAGCTGAAAACGTTTTTTCTTGGAATCTAGTCGGAATCGTTCCTTAGCAAGCTTGAGTGCGTGTTCGCGAGTGCCCAGCTTAGGACTTAGGGTAAAGATGTCATCTGGATTAACGCCGCTTAAACTTATTAAGATCTTCACGGTTTTAATCAATTCACCTCTCAAACGATGACGCTCAAGAGAGAAAACACCCAGAGCCCATAGGCGATGAGCATAACTTTTCTCACGCTGACCCTCAATCATGCGTGTTGCTAGTCGCTGGACGCTTTCAAGTCGAATGATATCCTTCTGGTAGTGAGGACACCAACCCTGGACACAATATTCCAAATGCGGCCTGACTAACGCCTTGTAAAGTGGCAGGAACACGTCGGGACTTCTGCTGGAAAGCACCGACTTCAACCGAAAGAGCACATTGTGTGCACGTTGCGCTGCAATAGCGCATTGGTCCTCCCATTTGAAGTCAGCTCTAACTAGAACACCCAAGTCCTTAACCCGCCGTGTGGCGTCAACGCTAATAGGAGTACCTGACACCTGGACTGTGATCTTGTCGACCAGAGCAGACAAGCGTTGGCACTTATTTAGGTTCAGTGGGTGGTCTCACCGTATGGACCAGTGAATGATCCGCTCGAGGTCGTGCATAAGAGTAACTCCACGTCATCCGCGAAAATAAAGCACGGGCACTCCAAGATAGGCGACAAGTTATCGATAAAAATCAGAAAGAGCAGCGGACCTAGCACAGACCCATGAGGTACCCAACTTATCACCTCCGTTAGGATCGACAACGTAGATCCTACTCGTACTCTAAAGGTCCTACCTGTCAGGAATGATTTTATCCAACAAGTAAACTACCCCGTAAGCCTTTTGCTGCCAGCTTGGTTTCTAAAATTCTGTGGTTGACGGAATATGAAGCCTTGCTAAAATCCAAGGAGAGCTCCTCGACCGGCTTCCCTTCATCCAACCTTTTCGTAGCAATATTGAGGAAACACATGCAGTTAGTCAGACAAGACCTCCCTTTCAGGAATCCATGTTGAGATACACTAAGTAGAGTATGCTGGCAGAGATGCTGGTAGATCTTCTCGCGTATAAGTCTTTCCAATACTCTCGAGACGATGCTGGTCAGGCTGACTGGTCTATAGTTACCAAGAATCGACCTGCAACCACCTTTGTGTATTGGTACTACTATGGCTTCTTTCCACTGACCAGGAACCATTCCCGAGTGCAAACATGAATTGAAGAGCTCACACAGTGGTTCTGCAAGCACTGGGGCGAGATTTCTTAGCATAATTGAGTGGATGTCATCCGATTCCTCAGCCTTGTTAGCGCGAACATGAATAAGAGCTCCATACACCTCCGCCTCATTAAAGGACAAATCATCTAGTGCAGGGACACCAGATGGCAAGTCAAGCAATTAAGACAGTGTGAGTAAAAAATTATCCCTTTGCTGAACGCTACTGAAAAACTTTGAGAAGGCTGTCGCCTTAGCTAGGTCACTATTAGCTACTTGTCCGTCCTCCAGTTTCAAGTCACCGAGGTTTACCCTAGTTTTTCCTTTAGATTGTGCGTAACTGTAAAACCTTTTCGGGTTGAATTTAGCGTCCATGGCTAAGGATAAATCAAACTTCTGTTTGAGCACACGCTGCATTTTGACACAAGCGTTTCGGGCGGTTCTGTAACGTACCAACAAACCAGAGGTGAGCGATAGCCTATATTGCCTCCATGAGCGATCACGCTTACGAATAGAACGACGAACGCTAGGAGACCACCGTGGTGGCCGCTGGTGCTTATTGACGCATTTCAGTGGAGCATGCAGGTCTTGTAGCCCGTTAAGAAACTTGCAAATTATGTCCCAGTTTTCAGTTACACTAGAATCACTCGAGAACAGAAGGTAAGATTTTAATGTGCATAATAATAATTATATATATATATATATATATATTCTTGGATATCCAAGGCATGCAATACATGATCAGTTTATCAAAATTTGAACAGCAAAAGAAAATAGTACAGTGCAAGTGACCGAAGTGAGCGGGATTTTTAAACATTTTTTCCGCTCAATAAGGTTCTTGCACGACGGTAATGGAACGTTGCCTAACTATTGAGCCCTCATGTATAACATGGGAGCTGCCACTATAAAGGCTTGACTGACTTCCTTTTTCATTCAAGATAAGCAGATCATCATCGTGCGCACCTGATAGCGAGATCATAGGTGATGCACACTCCGGTACGGTCGTTGTTGATGCAGTGGCGTTCGGCTTCGCTTTAGGCTGAAGGGAAGCGGATGACCCTACAGATAAGTTAATCTCAGTTGGAGCTACAGTGTACTGTCTCCTATCAAAAGAAGGGTTGTCAGGCTTCAATTGGAGTTTGTCTAAAGTGGCGTTAGCTATGTGTTCCGCCTTAGACAAAAACACATCGCGATCTGCCTAAAATTTGAACTCGACTTGGATTGGTCGAGGCCGGTTGTCCATCTTCCATCTACCCACACGTTGAACTCGCACCGTGGGAGTGGAAGGCTTCAGCCCAACCATGCGAAATAGATCGTGGATACACCTGCGGTATCGAATTTCAACTGGTTGAAGACGACTAGAGTAAAAAAGCGAATAGCTTAGTTATATTGTCTACCTGTTGTTGAAGGACTGCGCCGAATACTTCCTGTGATGCGACTGTAGCGAACGTCAACCGAACATTTAGGTTCGTAGATAGTTAAGTCACTGAAGTAACCTTGTTCATAGCAGATTTGATTTGTTTGACGGATTTTATGAGTTCGTCAGATATTTTAAATTCCCGTTCTTTCCCAATTGTTGTGAAATCATAGCACATTGAGGAATAAAAGGTCTATAATAGTTAACCAAACCCTAGATACGTCTAACTTAGCGGATAGAGTTACGACATGGATGATTTTGAATTGATGTTCGTTTTAAGGTAACGCTTTCATACCGGTACTATGGATTTGGTGTCCAAGAATTTCGAGGGAACTCATTCCAAACAGACATTTACCAGGATTAACCATAATGCAGTAGTTTAGTAGACGCTGAAATACATCACTAAGTTGTTCGCGATGTTAAGTTTAATATGCACTAATGATTAGGAGATCAGCAATGCACACTGAGACGAAAGTTAGACCGGGGAAATCTCGGTCCATGAATCTCTGTAAAATCTGTGCAGCATTGCAAAGACCGTAGCAATTTGCAGTTACACTTTCTTTCAAAAAGTATTTCTATTTCCATCGACAGTACTTTAAATCAATATATTACACAATGTACATTTTCGCGCGCTTACGGGTTCTGCTTTTTTCCCTAGTGCTGCATTGTTGCTTCTTTAGAATCACGACGG
Organism: Atriophallophorus winterbourni; assembly: GCA_013407085.1. Taxonomy (NCBI): domain Eukaryota; kingdom Metazoa; phylum Platyhelminthes; class Trematoda; order Plagiorchiida; family Microphallidae; genus Atriophallophorus; species Atriophallophorus winterbourni. Next base: position 20,646 of record JACCGJ010005789.1, read on the forward strand.
TTAACCGCAAAATTGATGTGTCACCGCATTTTTCAGCTTCGCAATTTATCGTTAGAATCAGCGTGAACCATCGGAGTTCGGGGTTTGAAATATTCTTGTGTGTGGGTAAATGCATTGAACATTATATATTTACTCGCCATTAGTTCGCCTTTCATATAGTCGTTTTGACTGTAATAATTTTGTGTTATATTTTTGCACTTTTCCAAGACATAATTGGTGAGACCATTATCGTTCTTTTTCGCTCAGAACTCCCAAATTTTCGTAATTTTGCCATAATGTCGCTTGAACCTACTGAATTGTCTTATTCGCAAGTGAACGTTATCGCTGCAGCACCCCAGCATTTGACACGTCTACCATCACGTCCTGGTTCCTTCGGATAGATGGCATGTTTCGTTGTAGACGGATTACAATCAATAGGCATGTTTTTCTGTCTACACTCTCTCATTACCATCTTATATTGTTAAACAATTTATGACGGTCCTCGACCCCCATGCCCTCCAACTCACTGTACGAGATGTTTCAACTGGCTGTTTCTTAGCGAATTATGGCTTCTGTTACGCTAGTCGAAGCCCTGTTTGCTGTGCCGAACTTGAAGATAGTACGGCCCGTCACAGAGATGTTACTGGCACAATCGTTTCGCTCACTCTCCATGCAACCCACCTGTTTAGATGATTCGTCTCACATCAACTTTGTTGAATGGGTTTGCCATCCATCCCACTGACATTCTTGCCCGTTAACATACTTTTCTTTCTTGACACGTTTTGGCTGTAGTAGCAGATAAAATTCACGAACGCTTTGAAAGAACCGGTATTAATCAATTATCAGAAAGTAGTCACATCTCGAACCTTGAAGCCACCGTGGCCACGTTGACTTAGGAACCCTCGTCCTTGCAGCTCATTAATAAAATATGTCGATTTAGACTTCGGAGTCGATCTGGAATCAGAAGCCGTTCTCAAACTTGATCTCACTTATATGTGCTTTCACATTCGTCTTTCTGATAGTTGGTGTTCGAAATCCCATAATCTGTATCGACTACCTGACGAAGTACGGTCTTATTGTCGATCTTGAAAACCGACGACTACATCACAATGCGACGTCATTCGACGTGTTCGCAAAAATCTGTTCCATCAGCTCACCTGGTCTTCGCAATTTTGTTCCAAATAATGTCCCAAATTAACACGCCTCTCGTCATACACGGGAAGACCAACCCACGGTGTTCAGCATCATATCGCCACTAAATGTACTCCAGTTTTTAAGGATTCTCGCGGGCTAGCATCTGAAAATCTGGAAAAGGGAAAATGTGAATTCGAACATATGGCTGCACTTGGTATAATTAAGCAGTCCACTAGTCCGTGTGCATCACCATTACACATAATCGTAAAGAAGAAAGGAGATTGGAGACCTTGCGGAGATTACCGTGCGTTAAATAATGTTACACAACCCGACCGCTACATCTTTTCGTACATTTACTATTTTCCGCTAAGCTTCGGCGGAAAATAATGTTCTCCAAATTGGACCTCGTATATGCATACCACCAGATCCGCATGGCCTCTGGCTATATTGTTAAGGCTGCTGTATTGCGCCATCTGATCTTTTTAAATTCTTTCACATGGTACGAACTCCACCCGATCTACCGTCTTCACCGATTACAAGCCAATCGTTCATGCATTCCCTTTTTCCGACAAATCGACACTTTCCTAGAGAAATCCGTCAACTTGACTTCATAGCGCAGTATACCTCAGAGATTAGACACATTGATGGTGACTGTAACGTTGTCGTCGTACTAACCAACAAATAAGCAATTCAGTACTTGACCTAAGAGAACTGGCCAGTCAACAAGATGACGACCCTGAATTTGCCCAAATCATCGCTAATAAGTAAATGAAATTTGCCCTATTGTCGCTGCTCGATTGCGATGCCAAGATCCATTGTGATATATCGACCGGTAAGCCAAGATCTTTCGTTCAGCAAATATATCGTCGGAAGATTATTGACCACTTTCATGAACTGTCACGTCCAATCATTCGCTCAACGTTAAAACCTATAACATATCGTTTCATTTAGCACAACATTGAACACTGTGTGAATTGTCAGATCAATAAAAACTACCGACAAACCCATCTAATTTATCAGTACATTCTCTTTACTTGACGGTCGATTAAAACATTTCAACCTGTATATCGTGGGTTTTTTACCAGTTTCACCAAGGCATAGATATATTCTGACCTGTGTCGACAGATATACATGCTGGCCCATAGCAGATTATATGTGACATACCTCAACTGATTCCATCGCACGAACATTCTTCGATTCTTTGATTTTCACCTTTGGCGTGTCTGCTGCCATTACCACTGATAGAAGATCGCAATTCGCAAGTGCTCGTTCCACGAACTAGGCCGTTTACTAGGATATGATCTTCTGCGTATTACCGCATACCACCATGCAGCAAATGGATTATTTGTATGTTTTCACGGTCAATTAAAGGTTGCCCCCACAGCTTGTTCAGGAACAAAATTATCTGAATGTCTTTCTGTAGTACATCTCGGAATTGGAAACACCTTTAAACACGACATTTGTTGTTGTCTCTGCGAGTTGGAATTTGTCACTCCACTGAGATTGCCTGGTAAAATGGTACTTGACACACACTACCGGCAAAGTTGTGTCAGCATCGTACTGCTCGAGACTCAGGCAATATTTTCAGTTATTCAAGCCCGCACCCACATGCGTTACCGACCGTCTATTATTTTTCCACAATAGTGCTCGTGATCGTCCTGTTGTCACTCTGGAAATATGTGCATCTGATGGCTGGGAAAGGATGCGTTCTGTGATGCTATCCACTCGTTTTCGTTAGGTAAGATACTGGAGTGATTTTCGCTGTCGAAAATATGGTTCGCAAATACTCAAAAGTCGTTGGAGTCATAGTTCCTTCAATACGTACCCGCCCATGGACGATGTCTCTAACAGGTGGCTCATTTTCAATAGTATGGTAGATGGCTTCTTGCCGGCAAATTCCAATTTATGGAACACCTGTTGTAGCCTAGATCTTTCAGTCGGGATCGTTCCTGGAAATCAGGCTACGGTAACGGTCACCTTTGGAGGCAGCCAGGACTGCATCGAGAACCTTTATCAACATAACAACAGGAAGTTTCTGTGTTAATTGCGAGAAGATCAATGATATTTTAGCACTGTTTTAAGTTTCTAAAAAGTATACCAATACTCAGGGTCCCGTGAGATTAAACTGGGTATTGTGATGACCGTCAAGGCCGTATAAAGCGCTTAGTATCGCCTATGTCAAACAGGATAATAAAAAATTTCCTAGCTGCTAAAACTGGTTAGGATAAAACTATGCAAGAATGCAGGATAAAACGGATTAGAGAATTAACTGAAAAATAACACTGATTTATGTCAGGAAAATTGACGTACGGGAAAAATACGCGAAGGATGTGTGTATAAAGTGCATATTAATTCGTAGTACATGATAGTTTCCTGTGTCACGTCGGGCTCACCAATCTGTAGTAGATTGACTACTACCATAACGTCACAAGAAGGCCAGAAAAAACACAAGGGACAGTGAAGATTTTACCGCTGAAGCCAAAACGTCTACAATGCTACAGAATAGCAGACAACTAGCTGGCGTGAACAGAAGAGGTGTCAAGGTCAATGTTTTAGGTACAGTAAAACACAATTCTTATAGGCTTACCTCAATTACAATAATTCAGAAACATGAGCAATTCCTATTCTTGATACATGACCGAGGCAAAATTTATTGCGAGGTTCAACTTTCTTTATCAGCAACATAGTGCCAGAAATCCTCAGATGAATAAATCCTATCCAGCAGTGTACAACTTTTCAGTGATTTCTGGTAGTATATTATCAAGCAATTGCTTGAACTGGTTCTTAGATATTGCTGCAATAACCTTTTCAGGAAGCAAATTTCACAAGAAAACAACTCATGTTGAGAGCATTAGTCCTTGTTGAGGCATAGTGTCCTTCGCTTCTGGAGATTTAGAGCATGATCAGGGGTTCTGGAGCCTGCCACGAGAGGAAAATCCTCGCGCAGTTCGACAAACTAGCACCAATTCGTAGCACGCATGCCGAATACTAAGCGACATAAGGTTGAGGCGCTGAACTCTCTCCACATAAGAAATTGATTTCAATACTTTTACCCTTTTAGTCGCCCGCCGTTGCACATTTTCTAGCTGATAACGTTTGTTTCGGATATTGAAGAATATATCCTGAGAATGAGTGGGTTCCAGTTATATCCACATAAAATTTTGACTCCGAGACAACAATGAAGAACGAAGAACGTACGTGGGCGAGGAGTGTGTTGTAATTAATGAGTGACTTCGTTATGTACAAATGGTATTCAACAGGTCAACATCGTTCACTGGGTTAACGAACATAAAATTGGTTAAATGTGAGTGATAACGATAACAGGAATTCCACAAATCAATGTGGCGTTATCAGCAATCAAACCGAAACAAAAATGTCTAAGTTAGCAAATTAAGATGATAAAAAATATAAGACTATACAATACTGAGACTATACTATACTATAGAATTCCCCCCTAGATGGTCGGGAACAAGAAAAATACGCTCGAAAAAAGCATTAAGTTATGAATTCATCAAACTTTGGGGGAAAATGGACTTTACGACCAGAACATGTTTGTCTGTTAGGGTCGGGTAGTTTGAGGCACGTAGGTATTTGGGTTTTATCAGGGGGATCAAGGGTACAGATTTTTTTCTGGTAAAGAGGATGAAGAAACGTGTTGTTCTCGGTTTGACATTTGTTGAGTAACTGTTCTGGTATTTGGGTTCGCTTCCGATTCTGGTTCTACGTAAGCGACTTTTATATGATCGATACTGACGGTGTCTTTAGATCCACTCCGATCAATAACGAAATATTTGGGAAACCTGCTGAGCACCTTGTACGGACCAGTGTATGGCAGTTGAAGTGGTCGACGTACATGATCAGTACGCTCAAAGACAAAGTCGAAGGCAGACAATTCGGTTGGGATGTAGAACGGTTGAGTGTGTTGGCGAGTTGCGATAGCTCGTAATGATTTCATGAATCTGCGAAGGCGACTGACATATTGTGGAGCTGTAAGATCTAATGGTGAATCAGAAGGTGTCAGGTAGGTTGGGTATACTCCGGTTCACCATCTCTGCAGCTAAGCAACGAATGCCTTCTTTCACGGTGGTACGAATACCAAGAAGCATCAAGGGCAATGACTCGGACAGAAGTTCCGTATTTCAGTGACTCATGATTGCGGTTTTGTGTTGCCAGTGAAATCTTTCGACTGAGCCAATTGAAGAAGGATGGTAATCTGTAGTCTGTATGTACTTAGTACCGATTGTTCTATTAAATTCCCGAAAAAGCGCTGACTGAAATTGGGATTATCTGTCAGTGTTAATAATGTTTGGTACACCAAAGTTGCTGATCCAATGTTGAATGAAAACTTTCACAACCGATTCTGCACTGATATTTGGGATGGCTAATGTCAATGGCCAACGGGTAAAACGGTCGACGCTGGTCAATATATAGTTGGAACCGTTAGTGACCGCTAATGGACCAACGAGATCCAAGTGAACTTGCTAAAAGTAACCGGTGGAAATATACCAGGGGAACTGATGGTGTGACGTTATGCTTTGCTCTGTTGATATTGGAAGCAGCTCTTGGTCCACAGTTGAATGTCTTTATGCATGCCAGATCAAAAATAACGAGAGATAATCAGTTTTCGAGTAGCTTTTATACCGGGATTTGATAAACCATATAAATTCTCGAAAACTGTACGTCACAAATCTGATGGGACAATTGGACTGTCTTAACCAGTTGACATATCACAAACAAGATAAGAATTGGAATTAGGTATCGAAATACGGCGGATTTTAACCGATTGTGAAGTAATGTAACGATTTATTACAGGGTCATTTTGCTGCGAACGTGCTAAATGTTCAATGTCGATTCCAGCATGTCGATAGCACTTAACTGAATCCGAGAGAAAGTATCCGCAGCTGTGTTCGACGAGCCGGAAGGATATTGTATGTCGATCGTGAATTGTGAGACATAATCCAGCTGACGTGTTTCTCGAGGCAAATAACGATCTTACGGTGTAAAAAGCAAAAGTTAAGGGCTTGTGATCGGTCCATACTGTGAAATCACAGCCTTTGAGCAAATGTTTGAAATGTAGTATCGCATAATAGATAGTCAATAACTCACGACCAAACGTGCTGTATCGAGTTTGAGCTGGTTGAAAACGACGAGAAAAGAAAGTGAGTGGCTTGGTGATATTGTCTACTTCTTGTTAAAGGACTGCGCCGACTGCTTCTTGTAATGCGTCTATAGCGAGAGACAACCGAGCATTGGGGTTCGTTGATAGGTAAGTCAGTATAGTAACTTTCTTCAGATCAGCTTTGTGTTGCTCGAATGATTTGGTGGCTTCGTCATTCATTTTAAATTCACGTTTTTCCCACGTAACAAGTCCGTCAATGGTTGTGAAATAATAGCACATTGTGGGATAGAGTGTGACTTGACGGATGGAGCTGGGACATGTATACACTTGGAGAGCTGATAGTTTTCGAGGTAATGGTTTTATACCGGAAATATCAATTTGGTGTCCAAGAATTTCGACAGAACTTACACCAAAAAAGACATTGATCTGGATTAACCATAATGCCGTAGTTGGATAGACGTTGAAATACTTCACGAAGGTGGTCAAGATATTTAGTGGGATTTGAACTTGCGATTAGGACATCATCAATGTACACGTAGACGAAAGATGGACCGAGCAAAACTTGGCCCATGAATCTCTGGAAAGTCTATGCCGCATTGCTTAGACCAAATGGCAACCTGAGAAATTCGAACAGACCAAATGGAGTGGTGGTGGCAGTCTTGGGAATATCTTCGTCAGCTACGGGAATTTAATGATATGTACAAATGGTATTCAACAGGTGAACATCGTTCATTGAGTTAATGAACAGAAAATTGGTGAAACGTGAAAGATAACGATAACAGGGAATCGATAAATCAATTTGGCGTTATCGGCAAGAGAAACGAGACAAAAATGTCTAAGTTACAAAATTAAGATGATACAAAATATAAGACTGTAAAAATTACTATACGTTCTCCCGTAGTTGGTGGAAACGCTGCTCGTAAACATTTAATCGTACGAACTGTATACTCAATATTCAAGTGTCGGGTGCTGAAACGCGTGACGTCAAAGGAAGTTTAGGCCCGTGGTTAGCTTTCAATAAACGTAAGCCCTGTTGAAATTGAACCTAAAATTGAAATACTACCCACACTTAAGGCTGGTAAATCGCGGGTTACTTGAAAAGTCTACATGTTCCTACTCATGGCACTACTTTTCGTCAAAACACTTTGTGCTAGTGATATCCTCGCATTTCTTAAAAAAACGTAACGTCGACCATTCATATCCAAAACAAAATACTTGTGTTTACAGGTGTAGGCACCTCTACCCAGTTTGTTTGTGCTTACTCTTGTATAGAATCCGTAGCTATTTAAGTCCCAGTCTTCCCCATCTTTTAGGATTTTAATTTTTCATGGTTGTGTGGCAGTTAAGCATTCGGTACGCGCTACTAGTGTAATGCTGTCTGTGATGATGATGACACTCATTAATTCTGTGCGGTCCATGTAGATTCAAGGTACTGGTAATTTATGCTTCTTAAGAATTCCCTTTTCGTTTTGTATTATATTTGATTTGTTCATCATCATTGTCATTCACCGGATTTCAACATGGTTATTACTAGAAAATCTGCAAAAGTAAATGATACAGCACATACTGTCACGAAGATGCAAGGGAATCGGTGCCCCGCTGCTCGCTCGAGCGACTCTTGTCTGGTATGTGCAAAATGTAGTCAGGATGTTAATAATGACGATCCTGCCATCCAGTGTGATCGCTGTGATGCTTGGCAGCACCTGCGATGCACGAAACTCTCGAAGTCATTCTACGATTCTTTGAAACTTCAAACAAATGAAGAGATATTCTTTTTCTGCGTTGCTTGTAGAGCCCGGCATCGAAGGGACAAACTTGCCGATAAACGCAGTAGACAAGCATCTACATCTTTTGTTCTTAACGAATCATCGAACGTGAAACCAGCTGAGGATCCCCCTAGGAAAACTACTTACGCGGAAGTAACATCTAACGCTTCCATATCATCACTTCCGGACCCATATGGTGCTATTGTCACCAGACTACTACGCCTCGAGTCTCTACTGGAAACGGACTCCCCACCTGCTTGCACAAGTCCTAAGGATGATGTGGTATTGCCAAGTGTGACTCGATCAACAAAATCACACACTACTTCACAGGTAAAGCCAAAATCAAACAATGCTGGGAAACTGCCTGCAGCTCCAAAAGCCAATCACAAGAACACACGATCCCTGACCATTGTATGCACAAATATGCCGGAAAGTGTATCTCCATGTTTCCAAGCACGCAGGCAAGATGATGTCACACAATGGCGAGCTCTCTGTGAGCAACTGAAACTTAATGTAGACCCGGTTTCTTTAGTACGTCTTTCCAGACACCCAAACTCGCCCCACGCGGATGCCCCACGTCTACTCAGAATCACCCTTGACTCCCCGGAGAAGGTTGAAGAGGTCTTGCTCTCGGCCCACCTTCTCCGAAATACAAATTTGCCTGTTCGTATCTTTCCAGACGTTCCTTGGCCTCAGAGGCAGATGCAAAAGCAAGAAGGCTACGATTGAAAATCGGCGAACGATAAACGCAGCATTTTTGTCCACGGTGTGCCTGAACTTAAAGATGATGACTTAGCTAAGAACACTCTACACGACTGTTCTCAGTGGCGCTACATCCAAGAACTCAGCAAAATTCACGGAACTTTGACGACTGCCGTGAAACGCCTTCCCACGTCCTCCGGCTACAAGGGTAATGCCCCTCGTATTCTGAAAATTACCTTCCAATCCGAAGATATGGTTAATACTGCCTTGCGCTTGTGGTATGATAACAAACGCTTTGCACCTACAGAGGTCCGTCTTCGCTCCGCAGTTGACAAACCAAGACCTCGTCCGCAACCATCAGTCATACTCAGCACAAATCAGTCTGCTGACGAACTTCACACGACCGCTTCAAAAAACTCCCCGCAGCCGGTTTCAGTGTGATCGGCGGAATAACTGCACACCCTATCACCACACTGCATACTCTACAATCACGCAGCCTTTCATGCTGTTAGACAAATGCTGCTGGTTTCCTGAACAAACTCCCGGAAATCCGTTACCGCCATTCCCTGTGCTCATGGGACCTAATAGCCGTTACTGAGACGTGGTTATCAAGCGCAGTTCATGATGCGGAACTTACCCTCCCCAATATGTCTTTACTTCAACGGGATCGTGCAACAAGGGGAGTTGGTGTCCTGCTCTATTATCATGAATCACTTCGTTGCGAACCATTAAGCGACCCTGCGTTATGTGACTCTGATGTTCTATGGTGCCAAATATCACTCAAACAAGACAGTCTTTTCCTGATTGCGGTTGTTTATAGACCACCCAGTAGCCATGCACAGTTTGATTCCTTCCTTATCTTTTCACTTCGGCACGCTCTAAACAAACGATTTTCCCACATCCTAATAATGGGAGACTTCAATTGTCCTAGATTTTGTGGAGACCTTGTTTCTCAACCGTTTGCCGCTGAACTGTCTGACTTACTGGCAGACTATCCATTGTACAACCACGTTCGTGAAGCAACTCGGTTTTGGGACATGAATGCACCATCCATTCTGGACTTCATCATCACAAATGAAGAGTTAATGATTGAGAATCTTTCCTTTACCCCTCCTCTCGGCCATAGTGACCATGTTGTTTTGACATTCACTTTCGTCACATTCATGGACTACTTTAATGAAACCCGCCCACAAACTCGTTGGATTACCGACATTGGACTGTTCCACGAACTTGTTGCTGCCAATTCATGGGACTTCCTAATGTCTGACAAGATCGATGTTGCTTGGACCACGTTTCTCACTCACTGGCACGCTTTGCTGCGCGCTGCCAGCCACGAGAAGCCTTTTCATCATAAGAAACCGGGCTCATTCCT
>JACCGJ010005792.1:0-119708 GCA_013407085.1 Atriophallophorus winterbourni
CAGACTTCACAACCACGGAAGAAGTCAGAGTCCGAGTTCGAAATTGTATTGACCGCCAAAAAGTATAATGTACATGCATTGATACAGATGAAGTGTACATGGCCAAAAAATGAACAATCATACAAGGCCAAAAAGTGTATGTACAAAATGCTTAGGTACAAGGGAAAGTAGATCACTACAATACTCCCCCACCAGAGCGTTAGTTAGGCTTGAATGAAGGTTAACATACGCTCGAAATGTTCATAAGGTCACGTAGTCTGCAAGGCGTTTGGGCCAATGCACATGTCTACCGGTTCTGGTTTGAACGGGGGTAGGAGGGACCGGGGAATTAGGATGAAGATGGGTGGAGGTTGGCACATGAGGATTATCAGTGAGTTGTGCGTGAGGCGTAGTGATGCTTGGCGGAGTTTGCGGCTTAAGCTCGACAAAAGCGGGTTTTAAGCGGTCAATAGAAACTGTGTCACGTCGACCATTCATATCCAATACGAAGAACTTGGGTTTACGCTCGATAACTCTGTGAGGTCCGTGATAGGATGACTGAAGAGGTTTACAAACAGAGTCGCGTCGCACAAAAACAAAATCACACGTATCAAATGAGGTGATTTCTGTTGGGGGATAATGCGCTGACGAGGAGGCGTGAAGTCCAACTTGGACATGAACGTGCGTAAGCGAGAAATGTAATCTGACGCCGGAGGTAGTGACTGGCAGGGCACAACGAGTTCACCGGGAAGACACAAGGTGGTACCAAAAACTAACTCTGCGGCTGAGCACTGCATGTCTTCTTTGGTAGCGGAACGTATTCCAAGAAGAACAAGTGGTAAATTCTCAGTCCATTTATTAGGATCGGGTTGGCAAGCTAAAGAGGCTTTAAGCTGCCGATGGAAGCGTTCAACCAATCCGTTCGAGTTAGGGTGGTAGGCGGTGGTTCGGATGTGCTGGCAGCCAAGCAGTCGCGTCAAATCTCGGAACAAAGTCGATTGAAACTGAGCGCCACGGTCGGTTGTGATGACAGATGGTGTGCCAAAATTGGCAATCCAATGTTCGACGAAGGCGCGTGCAACAGTCTCTGAACATGTGTCTTTGATCGGAACAGCAATCGGCCATCGAGTAAAGCGATCAATCGCCGTTAGGATGAATGAGTATCCGTTCGATGATGGCATAGGGCCGACGAGATCAAGATGCACATGAGAGAATCGACAGTTGGGATGCCTAAATGGAACGTAAGGTGTGAAGGTATGTCGAGATATCTTGTTCTTTTGACAAGGAATGCAATGCTGGACCCATTTTCGTATATCCTTATTCATGGACGGCCAAACAAAACGATCTGCGATTAGCCTCACGGTGGCACGCTTTCCAGGATGAGACATCGAATGAAAATGATCGAAAATGGCACGTCGCAGAGAAAGAGGGACAAGAGGTCTAGGTTTCCCTGTCGAGATATCGCACATCAACGAGGCATCGGCGTTTGGTAACTGAATTTGCTGCAAATCCAGGGATCGACACTTCGCGAGTTCGGTTTTATCGATCTCGGCTTGATGGTTAGTCAAAAGGGAGAGATCAAATGGTGTGCCTGCAGACAAAACAGAAATGTCAGGTCTTGATAAAGCATCAGCGACCAAGTTAGCATCTCCTTTGACGTAACGAATATCGGTAGAGAACTGAGAGATGTAATCTAAGTGTCGAATCTCGCGTCGCGAATGACGATCAAGTCTAGACTGCAGAGCGAAAGTCAATGGTTTGTGATCCGTAAAGATAATGAAGTCACGACCTTCCAGTAAATGGCGGAAATGTCGTATGGCCAAATATATCGCAAGTAATTCACGGCCAAATGTGCTGTAGCGAGTTTGTGCCGGATTAAGCTTTTGCGAGAAAAATGCCAGTGGACGGACTGTGTTCTTGTGGTGTTGTTGTAAAACAGCTCCCACAGCCGAATTGGAGGCATCGGTCGTCAATGACAAAGGAAAGGTCGGTTCCGGATCAACGAATGAGAGTTCTGTGGCACTGCAAAGAGCTGTTTTGGATGCGGCAAAAGCTTCAAGTGCCTCAGGCGAAAGCTGAAGAGATTTTGATTTGGAGTCGAGCAAATCGGTCAGCGGTGCAATGATCTTTGCGCAGTTTGGAATAAAGCGACGGTAAAAGTTGATCATGCCGATAAAGCGGCGCAACTGCGTTATCGTTGTGGGGACAGGAAAGTCGGAAATCGCCTGGCATTTCTCGGGAAGGGGTGTGATACCAGATCGAGTAAGGCGATGACCGAGGAAGTCCAGTGAATCTGTGCCGAAAATGCATTTACTTGGGTTGATCTTTATCCCGTAGTTAACGAAACGCTCTAAAACGAGACGGATGTGCTCAACATGCTCCTCTGGAGAGTTGCTGGCAATCAAGACGTCGTCGATGTATGCGTAGGCAAACGGCAAGCCTCGAAAGACTTCGTCGATGAAACGTTGGAAGTTTTGTGCAGCGTTTCTCAGGCCAAAGGGCATCCGAGTGAATTCGTATAAGCCGAAAGGAGTTGTGACTGCCGTTTTGGGTATGTCTTCCTCGGCTACGGGGATGTGATAATAAGCACGGACGAGATCAAGCTTAGTAAGTATCGTCGTGGCACAAAGATTCAAAGAGAAATCGTGGATGTGTGGCACCGGATATATGTCGGGGACCGTTCGGTTGTTGAGAGCACGATAGTCGCCACATGGCCTCCAGTCATCTGAGGTCTTCTTGGGGACCATATGAAGTGGTGACGATCAGGAGCTGGAAGAGGGACGGATGATCCCGAGCTCTAGCATGTGCTCAAACTCGGCTCTTGCGATCTTGAGTTTCGACGGGTGGAGTCGCCTAGGTCTGAAGGAGACTGGTGGTCCGCTAGTGACAATGTGATGTTTCACAGAGTGTGTCACTTTGTCTGTCGGTCTTGGGGGCTGCATGACGGATGGGAATTCATGCAGTATAGCACAAAAAGTCGAAGCTTCTGGAGTAACAGCTTTGATGCCGGAGAAAACGGCTTTAGTAGTGATACCTGAGACCTGTGAAGAGGTTTTCGTATCTACTAATCTCCGCTGTTTTACTTCGACAGTGAGACCGAAGTGAGATAGAAAGTCGATGCCGATTATTGGGCAATTTACCTCCGCGATGAGAAACACCCATGGAAAACTGCGTCTTAGTCCTAGGTTGAGGGTTAGCAGGCGTTGGCCGTAAGTGTTAATACGAGTGCCATTTGCCGCTTGAAGAGTGTAGGACGATGGTTTGGAGGTGCTGGATGTTGGAGGTATGACGCTAATTTCAGCGCCAGTATCGACTAGAAAACGCAGACCACTCGATTTGTCTGTAACATAGAATAGGCGACTCGGGTTTGGTAGGCCGGGAACATTAGTCGCCGTAACTGATTGACCCTTGATTTTGACGGTTTTTGAACACGGAGAGATGCATTTTGAGGCTTTATCCCCATATCTCTTGTGGTACCAACATACGCGCTCAGGGGTTTTCGATGGTCGAGATTTAGATTTTGAGCGAAGTGGGTTGGGAGATTTTGACAAAAGAGAGTTCGCCGCAAGAGTTAGTTCAGTGACTTGTTCTTTTAATTCCGAACATGGACAGGGCGAATTGATGTGTGCGGAATCAACCGTAATTTGGTCGGCTTCTTTTGCTTCGAGCATTTTGTCAGCCGCTTGTGCTAGTTCGTCCAATGATATGTAAGTAATCAAACCAGCAAGCACTTGGCCAATGTCAGTTGGGAGGTTTTTAAACCACAACTGTGTTAAAATGCTCTCCTCAATCCTTTTGTCTCCAAGTAGCTCTTTCATGTGGCGAAGAAGCTGAGATGGCTTTTTATCACCAAGAGCCATTTTGGAAAAGAGGACGTTGAGCTTCTCTTGCTCAGAAAAACCAATTCGGTCTATTAGAGCGGATTTGAGCTATTCGTATGGCTTGATCTCAGGCATAGCATAAATAAGATCACTGACTTGTTCAGCTACGTCGAGAGGGAGCAGTGTCACCACATGAGAATACATAATAGATTCATTGGTGATGCCATATATACGAAAAATAGCTTCAATTTGGCCGAACCAAAGAGTGAGATTAGAAACGTTTAAAGCCGGTAATGTGCATGGAATATGTTGTGATTGTAGGATTGTGGAAACTTTACTTATGGAAAAATCGCTCATGGTGAGGTGTTAAGTGAGTATTCCAAAATGTAAGCCAAAAATTTACAAATACGAATTTATCGTAAATGAAAAAAATGCAGTGTCAGGAGTAGGCGGGCTCACCAATTATGTAGTGGACCAGAAATATAAGTCTAGCACTACACACAAAATGGCAAAAATGGAAAGAACTCACTGAAAGACCAAGAGAGCAAATGTCCAAATAAAGATCCGTAACGTCCAACGATAGCGAAGTAATCCACACAGGAAAATCCAGGGAATGGAATCCAAGGTGCAGAAAGCGCTAAAATGTTGGAGATTCCGATAATCACAGTTCCAGCACAGAATGGCGCACACAGACTTCACAACCACGGAAGAAGACAAAGTCCGAGTTCGAAATTGTATTGACCGCCAAAAAGTAATAATGTACATGCATTGATACAGATGAAGTGTACATGGCCAAAAAATGAACAATCATACAAGGCCAAAAAGTGTATGTACAAAATGCTTAGGTACAAGGGAAAGTAGATCACTACAATACCATTTTGAAAAAGGTTGAGTAAAAAATAAGCGTTTTGATAAAATATTAAACATTGCTATTTGTATTTCGGGACATTCTGAAATATAGAGCCGTTAACAGAAAGTGTACGTTGGTATTCATACATTCACGAACAACAAATAAGACTGCGGTGTTTAAAGAGTATACTCTTCGTACTATAAAAATTACCCATTCAATAAAACAAAGACAGAACACTTCCGTTCAATATAAGACAGGACTTTTCCTATCAAATCCCCGAAGAAAATGGAGCAGCTAATTAATTCGCTTTGTTTCAGAGTTAAAATGTGTAAATTATAAACTCAAAATTAAACTATTTTCTGAAGTAATTGATTATACACATTTAAGGTCATTATGAACATCTTTCAAATTATCATGTATCCGATTTCGTATGAAATATTTTTGCAGTAATCTTTCAATTGATCACGAATATGCGAAGTAAAACGAATGCTGTCTAAAGAGCTTCTTTTCCAAGAATGTGTATTGGGTTTGCTTATATCGAAGTTGTCCTTATTTTTCTTTTCAATTTTTAACAAATAAAATGTCCAATTTATCAATTTTCAATGCCGTTGCTCATTTTTTCAATCGAATTTTTCAAAATTCTTACACGGTTACATCCTAAAAGTAGTTCTGTCCACCAAGTCGAACGCGGCCCGGATGTCCAGAAAAGCTACGATGGTTGGTCGCCGGTACATGTGTCTGTGCTCTAATAACTGTCACAGGACAAAAACCTGATCCACGCATCCTCGTTCCGGGCGGAATCCAGCCGGTTCCTCACGGTTCCGAATGGGCGATATTAGTTTCATAATTTCGGTTAAATAGGTCGTCCCTCCAAGGAGTACCAACATCGGTTATTAGAAATTTGTTTAGTGCCAAATATTAGTCTAACTATGCAATAGAATTATTCCAGCCTTTTTGCTTTTCAGCAGAAACGCATGGCTTCGTTTCGCGCTTCAGCAGAAGTAATAGGATTGGGCTTAGGATTGTTCATCGCAGAAGCCATTTATTCGGGCAATGAGCGATTTTACAGGGAAACATTAATGCCTCTTTTACAATTCCTAATTCCCGACGGTGAAAATGCTCACAAACTTGCTGTTAATGCTTTCAAATTCAACATCGTTCCACGAAATTCTTTTAATAATAATAGTGTTTCCCAGTGCGATGTATTTGGGCTCACTTTCAAGCACCGAGTTGGAATAGCAGCTGGTTTTGATAAGAACGGCGAAGCAGTTATGGGCCTTCTAAAATGTGGATTTTCACACGTTGAAGTCGGAACGGTCACACCCAAACCACAAAAGGGAAATCCCCGACCACGTGTTTTTCGTTGGAAAGAGCAACAGGCGGTCATTAACAGGTACGCTTGAAATCCGCTTCATAAACCCTTTATTTTTCTGAAGTTCTTCAGAAACATCTGTTGTAAATAATTTGCCAAGTACAAGCTAACGTGAAATCGAATTTCAATTAAATATACCTGTTTTAATCAAGGCAAGCGATTTAAGTGATTCTTTATTAGTCCTTCGTGAGCCTTTTAAATTAGCATTGAATAATTCAAATGGGGATAAAAGAAAATATCGTGTTCTTTGCTGTATTCAAGACTAAACCTAAAGGCGCGAAAGGTTTACACTAACAAATTTTAATTAGTTAGGTAGTTAAAAAGATTTATGTTATTCTGAATAATTTGAAGGTTCTAATATTAATCTATGCTGTTGCTCAATTTTCGTGCCAAGTTTATCTATCAACGGTCTAAAGCTAAAATAATGAAAATCTTGCTACCCCCGGCCTAATTAATTCTCACGAACAATAGTGTTTTACATTTGTAAGTATTTTATCTCCTAATTTAGTCATGTTAACTAGATAATAGGTTGCTAGCACTACTGGACAACTTACATCAATACCACAACAATTGTCTCGGTTTATCAAAGTTATTCAGAGCTGCGGAATACTATTTTGATCTTTGCTGCTCACATCTCGATAAATCTTCACCAGGTTTTCTCAAACCTCCACACCTCTTTTTCCTTGTAGCTAACAGGCAAATGCCTGTCTGGGGACTTCGTCTACTGTTTTTACAAAGATAAAATAAATTCTGCTGACGGCTATCTAACATTATTTTTTTGATGTCTCTTCGGTTTAAAGTTCAACTGGTCCATTTTCCTAATTTAGTTTTTAAAATCAGTTTTGACCCTTACACGTTAGAAGTTGTACGCAAGCAATTATTTAAAAAGGCTTATAATTTTGTGTAATGTTATTTACAATTGGTTGACTATTCAACGTAAGATCCTCGGTCAGTAGGATTTATATACTCATCTTGAAACATAATGTGTGAACTTCTGGTTGTCTTGATAGATTCTAGGCCTTATAAATTAGTGAGATACGTACTAACGAAAATACAAATCCATAATAGCTCACAAAAGAATAGTGTTGTAAAGTTAAAGCAGCTGTTTAAATTTAGTTAAATGATAGATATGACAAATTCTGTTAGTAAATGTCCTCAGTGATTGTTGAACTACTTTGAGTTAAATAGCAACGCATGAGCGAGCATAGATACGTTCAAACTATACAACCCGACAGTCAGTTGTAACTCCTACAAACCAGCAGCTTTGCTACACCAATGATGCAGTGTATATGAAAGGTACAAAATAAAACTGCGGATATTAATGCGCAGGAAAATAGCTCCGGAGTTCTATATTTGTTATAATATTTCACTTGGAAATGCATCACCTTGGATAAAACCCTAACAGCTGTGTTGTTATTACTTCATTGGCAGCCTGACTTAATGACATTTCACACTCTTATTTTTAATGTCAAACGCAGGTATGGATTTAATAGCGATGGGCACGATGTGGTTTACGAACGCTTGAAAGATCGTTCATGGGAAGGTAAGAAAATACAGTATTTATGGTGACGTATTTGTTGTTAGGTTCCTTTGAAGCTCAAATATTTTAAAATGAAAGAAAATTCAATTGAATATTGATGAACTTATTTAAAAATGCCTTAGGTTCTAACGTCAAAATAGTAAGGCTCTATACGAAAGTTTATTAAATATCAGATGTCATAGATTTGAACTGCCACATTTGTTGTTTAGCACTCTAGTACGATGAGATTTTCATCCACGTTTGACGTCGACCGATGGAGATCAGCAACAAGGCGTAAACGTTAATTGATTTTAACTAGCAATTTATGTGGTCTGAGTTGCTTTCTCGACGTAGAAATAGATATTTCATTGCTTTTCGAAATCTGTTATTTATATCAGGCATTATTTTAGGGATAATATAGATAGGTTTTCTTTTTGCATTCTCACAGGAAAGGGTATAGTTGGTGTCAATCTGGGGTGCAACAAAGATTCTACAGATCCAGTGGCAGATTTCGTGGCTGGTGTGAAAAAATTTGGTGATGTTGCAGACTATCTTGTGATCAACGTGTCGAGTCCTAACACACCAGGTCTTCGTTCACTGCAGCGAAAGGAGCAGTTAGAAGGCTTGCTAATACGCGTTAGTTTTTGTATTATTACCAACAGTAATGGATGATACTTTCATTATGATTTGTAAATATATTTCGAGTGAACGCCTTCCTTTCCATAATAAAACGAGAAAAAAGTTTGGCTACCATTTAAAGTAATGTCATCGTAATTATGGCTATTTTCATAATAATTTTCTAGTGACTGGTGGTATCCCTCGAATTAAATTACGTCGAATGCAACGCATTATGTTATGCTTTACATGTTTTCTTACTAAATATTCCTATGCACGGATGTGAAATCGTGCAACACTTCTGTGCCGTACAGCTAACACCGTGCTGAATTGATTTCCAACCGATAGTGAGCTGCATGCGAATGCACACCGAAGTCTAACTGCCGTTGTTATTTTCCCTTTCCATATCTGTCTAGCCATGGGTAACCTGATGGTATTTCAGCCCGCGCGTAGTCGTTGACTGTGCGGCACTCTGCCTGGATCAGGCTTGTGATTTCATACAAGCATACCTACTAAATATTCCTGTCGTTCTATATTTTACATAAAACTTCTAAGGAGCAAAAAATTGACTTGTAGTAAGAGTGCCTTTTCATTCTTCTTCGTACCGCGTTTTATGTTTAGGACCTATAATGAGCTGGTAGAAACCATTTGGTGGTCACAAAATAAGTAAGAACACTGGCTTCAAGAAACTCACCAAAGCTCCCGGTGTAGTAGGATACATGCATTGGCATAGATAGGGTCCAAAAGATGTGGCGACAAACCGAACTCAGTTGTACCATTGTAATTTTGTCATGTGTGTTCTACTACTACTATATAATTGCTAAATAACTTCAAATAAAACAGAATCAAAAATACAAAATCACATGCAGCGAAACAATAAAAAATCTCTTCATTTAACGCATAGCATATTTCGCTAACCCGATGTTTGATGCCTTTGCAGATCCGCTTTGCCTGCTTATTACTTGGCAAATGGTCTGGCTTCAGTGATTATACAACGACATTTGTGTCGAATGAACCCTAGGAAATCCCCTGGAGCGGATGGGATCACTCCGACTATACTAAAATCCTGTGATCAGCAGCTGTGTGAACCTTTGTGTGAATTGTTCAAACATTCTCTCATTGAAGGAGTGGTGCCAACAGAGTGGAAGACAGGGGTAATTTCACCTATCTACAAAGGCGGTAGACGTTCAGATCCGGCAAACTACCGTCCTGTCACCCTACTTCCTGTGATATCCAAAGTTCTAGAGCAGATAGTGACAGAAAATATAGTTCATCACCTGGAATCACAAAATATGCTATCTGCTCAAGTTCCGAGGGGAGGGGACTATCGTCGACAACTTGCAACGATTCCTGTTAGTCTACCGGACGACCCCACACGAATCCCTGATGAATAGTCAAACGCCAGCAGAGGCACTAATGGGTAGAAAACTTCGTACAGTCAATAACGCAATGGTCCCGAAGCCACCACAACCTCATGTTCATCAGCATCTCAGTCAGAGGAGCTTCAAAGTGGGATCCAGCGTCCATGCTCGTGATTATCGACAACGAAGAAACCCATGGATCGAGGGCAAGGTTGTATGTCGGAGAGGTAGCGTTATGTTCGACATCCAAGTTGGAAACGACGTTTGGATACGCCATCTCAATCAATTGAGACCAAGAGAAGGACAGTCGGAGTTAGAATCTGCGGAACCAGTGAATCTTCCGTTGGATCTTCTATTTGATACCTTCCAGCTCCCATCTCCTCCGGTTGAAATACCACCTGACATTATCGCTCCCGATCGCGCACTAGAACCCCGACGATGGACTAACCGAAGACGCAAGACTATCGTACCACTTCAAGTGAACCCCAAGCTCTGTCGGTACTGAGTCACTTTTAAAAAGGGAGGTAATGGGAAAAGACGTTTATATTCCCTAAAAACTCAATATCTTTGGAGATATTACGACTCTATATTGACACTATGTGAACAAAGATTTGAATTATTTGGCGGGAAAAACATGATTATAATTGGATCATATTCGCCCTTTATTCTGATTGGTCCATCGAGTCTTTGACACGGTTTTAATGTGCTATTTTCCAAGGTCATTTCCTTTTATATTCTCAGCCTATATATATGGATGAGTAAACCATGTTTGTTATTATTGGAAGTGAGCTCCCATACGAACTTCTCTGAAGCCTTGGTCTTCTCTCTCAATAATCGATTGGGCAATATTGTGGGAAGCATATCCGGCGCATTATTAGCTCCATATCAAGAACGTAACAGTAGCACAGCATGGTTTTCGTAAATCTCGCTCATGCTTAACAAACCTGTTGACGGTTTTAAATGACTGGACCCAAGCGGTTGACGAAGGAGCTAGCATCCACGCTTGTTATCTGGACATGTCTAAAGCTTTCGATCGAGTTGATCACTTTCGACTATTACAAAAGCTGAAGCAGATGGGTATCAGCGGACAGCTACTAATATGGCTTGAAAGTTACCTCAGTGGGCGTAATGCGATCGTTCGAATCAACGGGGTACTATCACAGGCTATTGATGCCTCTAGTGGCGTAACGCAAGGTTCAGTCCTCGGGCCAGTACTTTTCTTGGCTTACATCAACGACTTACCGGAGTCGCTCGCATGCAAGGTGATTCTTTTCGCTGATGACATTAAACTTTGGACCCGGATAAAAACCATTGCGGACTGTGTACAGCTGCAACGTGATCTAGATGCTCTACACGAATGGTCGGTACGGAATAATTTGCCATTCAATATCCAAAAATGCAAGGTGTTGCAAATTGGTAAGCCATTCCAATACCAGTATCACTTTGGGCAGACTTTTTTGAGCTGGACAGAATCGGAAAGGGATCTTGGAGTCTGGGTATGCGGCAGCCGGAAGAACAGCCTGCATTGTGAGATTATCTACAAGCGTGCTTCGAAGCTTCTAGGTATGCTGCGACGGATCTTCAAAACCTTCTCGCCTGGAACTTTGCCCACCATCATGAACGCCTATATAATTCCAACCATGGAACATGCATCACAAGCTTGGACTCCGTGGTTAAAAAAGGATATTATATTGCTTGACAAAATATACCATCGCGCAACCAAACTCGTAAGAGGTTTCCGTAAACTAGCGTACGAGGAACGATTGAAAAAAACTGAGGCTCCCCACTCCCCTCCAAAGAAGCCTTCGAAGCGATGTGATACTGACATATAAAATATTGAATACCCCACATCATCCCTTAAAACATTTATTAGAATACCGTGATTCACGTCATACACGCAGCCACTCAGCGACACTGCAAATTCCCCACTCCCGTATCAGCTGTCGCCGATATTTTTATTGTGTACGTGTCTGTTTCCTTTGGAATTCCCTCCCCGAAACTCTTGTCATCTCTCCCAGCATCGAAACGTTTATTCGAAATTTGGATACTTATTTGTTGCATAACGATTTGACGACACCTGCGTATTGATTAACCATACAACTTGACTATACTTGACATTACATGTTTATTTTATACCTATTTCCTGAATGTATATTTACTATGATATGGTAATTGTGAAGCTATGTGCTTTTTGTAACCATAAATTCTTGAATCTTGAATCTTCAGGATTGTGTTTCATGATAATTATGATGATCATGTATAAACGCTGTTTGCTGAAAAGGAAATGATATATTAGTAAAATAAATAACACGAAACTAAAGTCAACTGGCCCTCCCAAGAACCGATAAGCGCTGTGATATCATCGGGTTGCTTAGGTCGCTGGAGGAAAAAGTAATGTCAGAGTTGATAAGTTTTAGCTGCAATTAGTCATCCGTGGGAACGATTTTAAGGCGACCTGAGCTAGAGGAGTAAGTAACATTGTGTTACTATAATTCATTGATTTGTCTATTTGTTTATTTGATGATTCTCACGAAATTTTACTTTTTATAGGTTTTGTCCGCACGTTCTTCCTTAAAAAAGCACACTCCCATATTGCTGAAAATTTCCCCTGATGAGTCAGACCAGGCTTTAGCGGATATTGTTCAACTCGCATTGGCTCCGTCCGTGAGTCTTTTTCAGATACCGAATACTCACCGTTTTGTATTGCTTCGGTTTCCAATAAATGTAAATCTGTGTATTTCTGACTAGATGCTATGGCTGAAGTAGTTAAATTTCTTTCTTTCTCGTTTGTTATCGTTGATAAAACACCACGCTGGATTCGGAAAAGCTACAACAACTTTTTAAAAGCCGTCTATGGACTATGCTAACATCGGTTCCCGGGTTTTGACAGGACAGTAAGATATAGAAACGATAGTTAAGTATTTGCTATGAACATTATACTTTAGATCAATCATCACGGCAATATGTTATTAGGAAATGGCTGATACTCTGCTCAACAGCTATTCCATACGAGTGACTGTAAGGGAGGATATCCCTAAATTTGGTAATAGCAGAACACGATAAAACGGTCCAAACAAACTGTTTTAGAGAAAAAAAACGAAACTTTTACCAAGCGCCGATTTGAAATAAGAACACAAAAAATAAAGATCATATAATTCTGTTCGTGTCAACAGTAATTAACTAAAAATTCCCATTTGTGTGAACAGTATTTCGCATCAAGCTTAAAATTCATGCATGAGATAAATGAATCTGATCAACATGAACCATTAAACAAAAATTAATAGTGTATGTATGTATGTATGAAAGCACAAGCCTGATCCAGGCAAAGTGCCGCACAGTCAGAGACTGCACGTGGGCTGAGATACTGTCAGGTTGCCCAGGCCTAGACATATATGAGGGGGGAAACAGAAATAGAAATGGTAGTGAGACTCCAGCGTGTACTCGCATGCAGCTCACTACCGTTGGCCAATCAATTTAGCACGATGTTAGCCGCACAGCACAGAAATGCTGCACGATTGCACATCCGTGCGAAATTAATAGTAATTGAGTAAATGCTAACAGAGTGACTTCATGGGTAAAAAACTGAGCTGCATAAATTTCAGAGAGACTGTATTAACATCGTACCAGCACTCAATTAAGAACCATCAGTGGACCAGTTTTAAAACGTTTGCTTGAAAATTGTCAAGCCAG
Organism: Atriophallophorus winterbourni; assembly: GCA_013407085.1. Taxonomy (NCBI): domain Eukaryota; kingdom Metazoa; phylum Platyhelminthes; class Trematoda; order Plagiorchiida; family Microphallidae; genus Atriophallophorus; species Atriophallophorus winterbourni. The sequence continues at coordinate 13,208 of JACCGJ010005792.1, forward strand.
TTGTGTTAGATGGTGTTCTCATGCGTTTTCCACCCTATTCTACCGATAATACGATGTGATTTTTTAGACCAAGGTCGATGGCTTGATCGTGTCGAACACAACGTTGGCTACGTACGAGCAAGCGTCCGCGTGTGGTGCTGTTTCAGAGAACATGGATAAACATACAGCCGTTTGGGGTGGACTAAGTGGACCACCATTGAAAGACCGCTCTACGACATGCCTTGCAAAAGTGGCTGCCCTGACCGAAGGTCGCATACCGCTGATTGGTGTCGGGGGCATAAGCACAGAGGAAGATGCTGTGGAAAAACTAAAAGCTGGTGCAACACTTGTGCAGCTCTACACATCATTAATATATCAAGGACCGCCTGTGGTCAAACGAATCACTCGAGGAATCGATGATCATCTCAGTGAATGAATCTCACTTCGGCACTGTTTATAATTATTGAAGTATAATGTGATATTTTGGCGTCTTTCTGTGATCGTTTAATGGGTAAAATAGTAATAGCATAAGGCTAGTTACGTGGGATTGGTAGTGGACTCACGGGTTAATCTCTCAAGTATTATACCTTTTTTGTTCGGACCTGGATCAAATCAGCCTAGGATCGTAAACTTACATTGATCAAGTGCGGCTGGAACAGGGCGTGCTCCTTGAACCGAGAATATCTTTCACGGCATTCCAGGGCCTTATGTATTAATTTACAGACTTCCTTTGATCACCTGCATCGCAGAGTACGGGTAAACGTGCAGTTCTGCAGTAGATTTTTTAAAACCATCCGACAGCCATGGCATGTCATACCTTTAGCGCATGTGAAACATCCGTACAGAGTCACCGGAAACTAGGCTGGAATCAATGGTTCGATTGTGTACATCGCTATAGAGATAAAATGTGATAACCGTCAACAGATATGTAGAGTTCTCGTTACCAGGTCGCAAGTTCATCCATTCTGCCTACCGATAATGACGGATTATTGAACGAAAGCTTAGCGCATCTAGAGGTAGCAACCCTGTGCAGAATCTATGATGATCTTGCACCCATAACATTAAGTATTTTCCAATTATATTTGGATGGGTACGGCTAGATGTAGAATACCTAAACATCACATTCTATTTGTGTGGAAACCTGCAACAGAGGCGTGCCTCTTTCCGTATTGACTGACGAGTTAGGCTATACACTGTACAACGTCTCTTTTTAAATCACAAGACGGCAAATAATGGTAAGGTTTTGGTATTGCATTTTGACGCGTGTGAATTCTCTATTGTCGGTTCATCATTACGAGACCCAGGTTTTTCTAGGTAAGCGGTAAGTTCAGCATCAAGATACCCACCTTGAGGACCTTGATCAAACTACATGCCAGTTTGATATCATCGGTAATTTTTCCTAATTGCTAACAGGTTTACCACGTGAATTTTGAAATTTAATCCAAAAGAGATCACACGAGCTCTTTATTTTTATAGCAGTGGTGCGTTAAACGTACCACCAGAACGGAGCCGTGGGATGTGTGCTATTTTCCAGCTTGATACGGTCGAAAAGTCTGTCACGTTACCAGTGTTATTACCATCGTCAATCAACGTAGTTGTACTGGTCGCTGCCCCAAGCATGACATTTGTCTCGAAATTTGTTGCCCGGTGTACTCGTATTGAATCATATTCAAATGAATGCTGATCTCTTTTGTGTTGCCCTAGTCTGAATGCTCGTGTATATAGTTCACGCGTGAACTTAGTAACGGAACAATGGGAGCGACAGGTGGTAGTCTCTTGTGATTAGGGATGGCCGCATCGCAACTCAATATTCTGGATACGTGAGATTTTAAACTCTGCGCTGTACAGTATTTATTCCAAATTTTGCGTAAAACGGAATCGATTTAGGAAAGCAAACATACATAGGTCCATACTAGTGGTTTGAGATCATTTTCGTATACAAAAACGATGTGAGAGATCTGGGCGGCGTACACTCTAACATGTTTCAATTAATCACTGAAGAATCAGGGGCTTAATTTTAAGTAACTGAGTTTGCTAACATAGCTTTACATCACCGCTAAAACTTCAATAAAGCTACGTCAACGGTGACGATTTCCGCCTCACAGGTCTTTCACAAGAATTGTCCATGTGAAATCCGTTGGACTTGCTGAATATATTCAAATAAAATGCGGTACAATAACCGGATGCAATTTGCTTAAACGATGCACAAAGCAATAGAACATTTCGCACGGATGAGAGGTTGTGGCGTTAAATTTGTAAATCGATAAATGACGAGATGCCCTAGTTCTGTAATAAAGAAGTATTGGAAATGCTGCGACGCAACTTGTTGCACCAGAGCTATAGAAAATAAATTCCAGGTGAAATCCCAAAGACAGAGTTCACGTAAGAATTGCGAGACATAGGTGGTGTCAAAGCGCCATAAGTGCGGCCTTATGCCAGCGGGTGCCGTTAACACTTTCGCAGCATCACGGTCCATATATGGTACATAGTCAATTGACCCAACCTGCATCATGTGCCACTATTGGTACATGATATAAATTTTCAATGTTTGTAAATGAATATTTTCAAGAAGATATTGAACATTTTATCAAAGCTATGGACCTACTATTGTACAGGATGTCCACCGATAATACATTCGTTATATGACACAACATGATCCAGTACTAGTACAGCATGTCTATGACCACATATGGCTCGTGCTGTACAAAATGATAAAATTAGTACTCTCCTCAATAGAGAAGCACACAACCTCTCTCTTTGCTGTCATTCACGCAACTGTTGCTATGCAAGTTTAAATGAGATGTCGGCATGGCATTACGATCATATCGCGAGATGCGGCGAAAGTGTTAATCAAAGTGATCTTAACCGCATACAATCGTCGATAAAGCTTAAAGATCTATCCAACGTTTGCCGAACCCCCCAAAACAAAGCAGCGGTTATTTTAGTGGTCTGTGCCTCGGCAAACTATTGGGTCAGCGATCAGCTTCAGGATAACTTGGTCCATTCGTTCAAGAGTAACTTGTAAACAAATGCCATGCGTCGGTTTGAATAATCAGCATGCTAAGCAGACGTAGAAACGTTTAAATAAGAGATAATACACGAATACATTATTCTGGTGTTGCAAATAAGAGGAAAGCGACAATTTAACCTCTTAGCTAAAAATGGGTTGTAACGCGGTTGTAAAATCCGAGTTCAGCAACACAAGGAGAGTCGGTTGGATTTTTTTATTTAAAAATAACAGGACAATCCTTCTGGAAGAGACTGGCCACAAAAGACCGTTAACCAAACAGTGTCAGGTTTGCAAGTAAGCGTGAACAAGCTAGTCATGCAACACAGGCGCTGAATGGGAAATGGATCGAGTGCACAAACCGCATCACAACAGGTTAAGTGAAAACAGGACGGAAAATATGAAAACGCCAATCAAATGGTGACTACGAGGAAAGCAACACAAAATATGAGAAAAACACATTGTACAAAGAGAAATAAATGAGTTTGAAGTTAGCACCGTGTGTTGATTAAACAACAACGCATGGTGTCCGGACTGGATATTCTGACTGCGTATTTTAATATGTTAGAAGTGGATTCGAATACGACCTATTCGAGGTATCTTCAGCGGGGAGAGTCCTGAAAGTCAACGAAAGATGACGGTTATTATGCACATTGTCAATATAATTGAATCAGTAATGTGGACTATACAAAACTGGGTAGTTTGACAAAACGCATTGCTAAGTCCTAGACAGATACACGGATGTGCAATCGTACAGTACTTCTGTGCGATGCGGCTAACCACGCGCTAAATTGATTTACCACGGGTAGTGAGCTGCATGCGGAAACACGCTATAGTCTCACTGCCATTTCTATCCTAGGCCTAGGTACCCTGACAGTATCTTGGCCCATGTGCACTCTATGACTGTGGCTAGATCAAGCTTGTGATTTCATACATATACAGACAGACAGGGCTATTACGAAACCTAACGGTTGTAATACCATCAGTGTACGTCTAGTGTTGTGGCTGTGTAACGGCTGAATTTAAATAATAAATGGATGCCAAACATTGTAGTGCCCGTTTTGTGGCAACCGTTTAACGTGTGCATGAGTTCAGTCACATGGAGGAATAGGTGAGTGTGTCAGTCTACCGGCTGGCGAAGCCAGAAACAAGGCTCCGAACATCATGCTAAGGTAACCACAAAAAAGCGAGTGAGGTTCACCAATATGGTGTCAAATTATTTATCAAATCTAGCATAATTAGGCACAGGATTGTGGTAGAAAGACCTCGCTGACGGGCAATCATGAACAAGGATAACTCCTTTTATGAAAAATATTGGAAGATGACATAGAGGATTTGAATCCTCGCTAAGCGGATGATTGGTGCGTTACTCGTGAAGAAACGATGAAAAAACTGAGATGTTAAAAGCACGCTGAAAAAAAGCGATCAGAAAAAAAGCAATCTGATAGCCTTATAGAGAATGAGGTTTGTGTTGAAATTTCTCCGATTTCTCGGCTACACCTCTTCACTGATGCCAAACAAGGTAGGTACTATACAATTGCAAAATTCAAGAGTGGTATGACATCAGACGCAATTCATACGATTTGTCAAATTCATAGACTAAACTGGTTTTTCATATTGCATGATTGTTTTGCGATAGGAAGACCAATTTGAATGATTTAATGGACTTATTCGGACCTAATCTAATTAAGATCACGGATGTGCAATGGTGTATTACTGCTGTGCGGTACAGCTAACCATGAAAAATTGATTTACCACAAGAAATGAGCCACATGTACGAACATGATGAAATCTCTATCATTACGCTTTCCGTGCATGGGCAACGTGAGAGTAGCTCAGATCACGTGAGGTCCAACTGCGCTAAATTTGCCTGCGTAAAAGCTTGTGATAGCTTCAATACTGAAATCACATCTCTATTTCCTTTCTCATATCTGACAGTATCTTCGCACACGCACGTGCAGTCTCTGACTGTGTGGCACTGCCCGGATCAGGCTTGTGCTTTCATACATATATACACCACATAATATGTAACGAATTTTTGGCGTCGCGCTGTGAAAGCCATTGATGGGCTAAAAGGTTGAAACTCACATCAGCACATTTGAATCGGCACACACCCGTGGTCGATTTAGAAGGGGATGGAACTGGGGACGATTGGATGGTGGGTGGATTCTCGAATCTGGCACAATGTGGACCGAGATCCCCGCGAGGGATTGACGTGCACGGCTTTCCCGAGGTTCGATGCGATGAAAAAATATTGAGCTGAAAAATAGGTTTAGCCTATAAGCCCGGGACTCGAAAAGTTGTCATAAAACCAATTGAAAATTGGGTCACTTTCAGCAATAAAAACGGTTAACTACTTTCAAGGCGCACAAAACCAAACACCGATAAAGATTATTTTAACCCAGATTACTAAATTAAGGTATGCAAGGTACAGTTTAAAAGGCTCAGAAAAGTCCCTTAGGTTAAATTTCACACGCTAGATATATCGCAGTGTTGTGTGTGTTCGAAAATGGCAGTCAGAACTACCGGTCACTTTATGATGAACAGTGAGAAGCACATGCATGGAATAGCCTTGAAACCCGTGAATGAAAGTGTCGTGCAGTCATAGGCTGCATGTGGGCTAAGATACTGTCAGGTTGCCCAGACCTAGACAGGTATAAGATGAGAAAATGGCAATGAGAATGCAGAGTGTTTTCTCAGGCCGCTCACTACTGGCGACCAATCAACTTAGCACAGTGTTACCGGCGCAGTGCACGAGTACGGCACGATTGCAGAACCTTTAACTATTGAATATTAACATAAAACCAGCTTCTCGGTAAAAATGTACTTTCGCCACATTGCAATTTAATTAACATAATTTGGCATGAGTCCACCAAAACATGTTGACAGGACCAAGGCCGCGGCGAATTGCTAGACAATTCTACGGGAATGTTTTAATACCGATTCACGAACCTTACGCAATAGAAACATTATAAATTTGCGGCCGCGTTTCAGACTCAATGGTAGTGGTGGTGGCGACAAAGACAAAAGAGAGTAGATGAGATATCGTCCATTGTAATGGACCACATGAACTATCAGATTATATTAGAGTCAGAAACGCCAGTGCAATTTATAAAAAAACTTGAAGCTATTATGAGCGATAACGCACGAACGGTTGGTCCTCGAACGATTGAGGATCGGGAAACGAATAGTACTATTGCAGGTCGATCAGATGGCATGTAATACACGACAGCACGAGAGAGTGACGTTGCAGCTGTTCTTCGTCAATAATATTTATCAAGAGAAGGGGCAAGGAGTAAGGGCACAGTGTGCCAGCAAATCCAGTCACTTAATTCGTTGAACGTGAGTGAGAAGATATTCCCAGGGCATCAATTGTCACTATGACACGAATATCTTACGACAAAAGATTACGGCTTCGAAATCTCACGCAAAAACAGAGATAGAAATAGAGATTCAACAAATTCGCACCTTCCTCCCACGCTTGGCCCATTTGGATTCTTTACGTTCCGTGTGATGAATCCGTGAGTATGATTGGTTCAATGACGTGGTTGCCCTGGCAGGAAAATTGGTGGATGAAGGTTCTAATCGATGGGACGGAAAATCAGAACATCCTATTAGCACCGGTTGCAAGGATTGTGTGTACAAAGCTGGAGAAGAAGCGGCGAGATCGGGTTGGGATCGAGCCTGATCAAATAATGGCGCTTCGACGATCGGTCCACTAGACAAAGGTCTGTGTTTCGGGTAGGTAAAGCCGGAGACCTCCTCGTCGAGGAAACGTGCGAGGGCATCTCGATCCATCTGCACCGAAACCAGGAGCAATTTTTGAAGTAAAAGTGTCACATTTAGTTAAACACCACGTTGCATTTGAATATTTCCGTTCTCTATTATATTGGTTGGTTCATAAGCACAAAATAGAACAATTATTCTAGTTCTAAATGGGTGAAAGTGGACCTAGTTAGGCGCAGGTTATTAATTACCTGCGCATCCAAAACGAAACAAACCTAACACAATGTGTTATATAACTCTTGCAGGATGTAATAATATTGTTGACTTATCTACCATAGATGTAACATTCCAAACACGCCATGATTTCACAGCCAACAGCATTTTGCATGAATAAGAATCACTCAGTCAAGGTTCACAGCGATATGCAGTACTCGAGCGATCAGAAACATATACCCGGCGATTGCGCGATGCATGTTTATCAGTTACCGGCAGCACATGCACCCATCCAGCTTAAAGCTGACGCTTTGAACTGTGCAACTAGAGTGAGCGGTTCAGAGGTGGTTCTTCCCACGGGAGATTTCATTTTTTACCATCGAAGTTGTTTTATAAGTGTGGCGTTGTGCACAAAGGTCGACTGGCCATGTAATAAATATTCTGTTTTCCCTTCTGCCAAAGAAAGCAATACAATAGAAGTAGGGCGAACAGTCCCCGTAGGCCAGCCGTAAACAGAGCAATCACTAACTCAAGACGATTCGACGGTGTTTATAAAACCTGAAAATTATCTCAACGAAGAAATCCGCTTCAGCTAGATAGTATGTTTAAAACACAATTATCAAAACTACATCAGGAAAGGCCACAACGAAGATTTTATGACAAAAACAAGGTTATTCGGGAACCGATCCTTTGTAAGGCATATGAGCTGACAGACTGCTATTGTGTGATGAATGAAATCTGGCCAGGACGAATGCGCATAAATGGATGGGAAGAATTTAAAAAAAGCAGAAAGGAGCGGTTACCACAATTTCGTAGTGAATTTGTCTCTAAATTAGAAGCCAACACTTACGAATAATGTAGGTGAACAAACTATTTATCAAGCAGAGGATCACAAATCGTACATGATAGAACTTTCACCGGAAATAGGGTAAAGCACGCTGAAGGCAATCATTCCAGACACTGTCAGACGAGCGTATCCGGGTTCGTGAAGACCTTCGTCGGTTAATTTTCACCGCATATCTACACCTCTAGCGTGCTCTAACTTCATTATCCACTGAACTTCCTATGACCACACTACCAGATTTCGACCGAAAATTGAATACCCTTAGTGTAGCTTGGCTCTCGGGCTAGAGTCGACGGAGATCAGTATTACGATGGATACCGACACCGGGAGATGTCTTCCGACCACGTGAGGCAAGATGTGTGTAAAAGAAGCGGCGATACGACGCTATATTAAATTACATGTATTCGCCGGTCGAGATGTAGACATCTCGGCCGGTTTGCGTGTGCTGTCATTTTGTTGGGAGACATTTCCACATTATCACACACATTCTATAGTCAAGTGCCGATGCTTGTTTCTGTGTCAATCTAGATTTTATCGAGGCGAAGGTTAGCAACATAGTTGAATACCGAAAAAGTATGATGAGCGGAAAAATGGAAAGCAGAGGCATGCGTCGAAAATAAGGCGGTTGAATAAAGTGATTAGAAACACGTATGCCCGGCATCAAGGATTATCAAAAGAGTTAACATCCATGCAACTTTCATCAAGCATCAATTTGTTCGTCAAAGGGTAACAAATGAAGTGGTTATGCCTCGTTTTGGTTGTGAACGAGCAATGACTGTGAAGGGAATATTTCAATCATCTTTTGATTGAGTTGAAATGTGACAAGCAGGTTGAATCGAACAGAACCTACTGAATTCTATGTGTGTATGTATGTATACACGCATGTATGTATGTATGTATGTATGTATGTATGTATGTATGTATGTATGTATGTATGTATGTATGTATGTATGTATGTATGTATGAAATCACCAGCCTGATCCAGGCAAAGTGCTTCAGAATCAAAGACTACACGTGGGCTATGACATTGTCAGGTTGCACAGGCCTAGATAGATATGGGAAAAGAAAATAGCAATGAGAGTGAGATTCCAGCGTGTATTCGCATGCAGCCTATCAGCAGTTGCAAATCAATTTAGTAACGTGTTAGCGGAACAGCACAGAAGTGTCGCACGATTGCACATCCGTGCAATTGTATGTATGCATGCACGAAATCACAAGTCTAGATCCAGAAAAAGTGCCCCACAGGCATAGACTTCATGTGGGCCGAAGTACTGTCACGTTACTCAGCCCCGGACAAATACAAGAGAAAACAGAAAATCATAGTGCGATTCGTCATGCTTCGCATGCAGCTAAGTATTGGTGGCAAAACAATTCAGCACGACGTTGTTCGCGCAGTACAGAATTACTGCACAATTGCACATCCGAAAGCGTCGGGACTCGGATCGTGTAGATGGCTAGAACGGCTTCCCAACACCAACAATGCCATTCCAAAACACTCAAGAGAGAAATAATTTCTGCTCCGATTGTTTATTGGAATCGCACAAGGAGCAATGGTATATAATGTTTTGGGGAAAATTGGTATAAAACGCTTTGAAAATCTATCAGGGCATTTAAACGGAAAAATAGTTTATTCAGTGTTGAGTAAGTTCGAACAATGCACGAACAGCATAATTTCAGACCCATGCGCAGCACATAGGACGAATATGGTGCAAACACAACACACTTACGGGGAACGGTTCTAAGATAGGCGGATCATCACCCAGTTGTGGTACAGGACGATGGAGATTAAAGTGCGGACAGTCCGCGTGGTGCCAACGGTGATGATGATGAAACCTGGAGACCGGTTTATATCGAAATGGGAACGAATGATTTTCCGCGGAATGCATCGGGTTGGTATTGGTAAAATCGTTCGCCCAATTCGGGGTGGGTTTTACCGAGTTCGAACCCGTGGTAATAGGATTCGCATCGCCCATCGGTTGATTAGTGTATTCAGAAAACACACAGGAACGCGTGTGGTCGCCCCGACCTGTTAAACGATCCTCGGTACCACAATGCCACCCGTTCGAGACAGGCTCACCAAATTTGGTGTGTGAGCGGGAACCCAAACTTGGCAAGCAATATGAAGTCTTGAATTTGGTAGACTTTTGCGTAGTTTTACTATGTCCCTCGGGTGTACTGAAAGATCGGCGACGTTCCCGGGAACGATGAGAATAGGTTGAGTTTACCGTTGGGCATTCTGATGACGAATTACCTAAAGGAAATGAGATCGAGGATGAATTGAGAGACATAACTATGACCAAGATCGATGGGGGTGAGTAAAGATTCTGGTTCTTGGAAATAAATATCAATCGAAATCCCAGTCGGGAGGATCTTACTTTTGAAACACGTGCCGAAATTCTTCTCTTTAGAAAAAAAACTGGAAGACAAGAATGAAAAACAACTAAAACGCTAAGGGGAACGGTTCCTTGAAAGTGTTGATTTCCGAAACTTCTGGGCGACGCTCAGTATGCCATATTTATTTAGGTTGAGAGCGTTTCTTGTTAAACTGAATGGCAGCAGAGGAGCTGCAATTATATTTTTGCTACAACCTAACCAGTTAAACATGCAGCGGTCTTGACAATGAAACATGCGACATCGTCGACGTTACAGTGGGTCCGGATATGTTTTCCACGTGCACGGATAACCGCATTTCGGGGAGAACCAGCAATCATAAAAACTGCTAAAATATAGGTGAACATTAGAATAAGCGATGGTGTGGTTTTGAAGATCCATATATGGAACATTGTTTAAAGAAACAAGATACTCATCATCAAGGACAGCAATACACCGGTAGCACGTACCGACTGATTAACTGCCATACAACCATGATAAAAAATAAATTCCTAAAAGATAGGGAAGGGTGAGACTTAAATAGCTACGGATTCTATAGAAGACTAAGCACAAACAAACCGGGATGAGGTGCCTACAGCTCGAATGGATCACGCATTCAACCAAGTTTCGTGAACGAGTAGAGCAACATCAGTACGACAGTTTCTTTGCGACTCACTGATATGCATTATAACAAGCTTTCCTCGTCATTCTACTTGATAACATACAAGGTTAAGCAAACACTCCAAGAAAATTCTTAGTGCAAGATCGCCATTGAACACGGTTTCGGGACATATCCTAAAGTGTAACTAGCCACTGTGATACCTGATCGCGGGGACTCCAGGCAGGAAGACGTGCTGCGCTGACTTTCGAAAGGTTTTTAGCAGCTTATGGGATGTGACGGTTTGGCCACCACGAGATTTACGCCAATCGGGATGTGGCGTCGCAAAAAGAATTCGTGTCGGAAGCCGTTGGTCCGGCATCCGTAAAACGTGATCCAACCAGTGTAACCTATACAGGCTGAGCTTATTTCGGAGAGCATAGTTGCTTATGCGACTGTGACAATTAACTCCCAAGATACTGCGGACACATCGGTTGTCAAATACTTGACGACGCTGAATGTGCTCTTTACGTAGGGTTCAAATTTCGCACCCATACAGTAATACAGCCCTAACTGCCGCTTGGTAGACTCTATCGCTGAGTAACAAAGACAGTCCTTTCTTACGCCGAGACGTCTTCATTTAACGATGCAGTATGATTGATACTTCTACCGAGATACGTTAAACGATCCACAGTTTGAAGCACCTGATTGCCAGGTAATAAAGTGCTGTTTGATAAGTCGATGTCATGCAGCAGAACATTACAATTCGAAGGTGCAAAACGCATTCCAAATGCGGGCACAATACTAGCTAGCCTGTTCGGTATCGGCTGTGCATCTGTGTACGAGTCGAAGAGCAGAACTATATCATCAGCATAGTCCAAGTCAAAAAGCTTGCCACTTGGCATTATGTAAACTCCTAAAGCTGCATAATTCTATGATGGTATCCATTACAAAATTGAACAGAAAAGGAGAAATTGGAAATCCTTGTCGGACGCCACTTGTGATGGTGAATTTGGGTGAAAGGTCGATTTAAACTGTAACGCATTCAGATGTATGATCGTAGAGTGCAAGCAGTAAGTTGACATACGTTTGCGGAAAGCCTTTGCACAGCAAGGTTTTAAACATGACATTTCGATCGACTGAATCAAATGCTCCTTTGAAGTTTAAAAAGATGGCTATTGTCGGCTGTCGATAAGTGTGTCGCCATTGTAAGATCTGTCGAAGTATATAATGTGGTCGACACAGCCTATGCCAGCTTGTTGCTCTCGAATATGTGATTCCGATGCGATGTTAATCTTCGAAGGCAAATGGACGCTAATAATTCCGTAACGATGGGAGTGAGACTTATCCCACGAAGATTAGAGCAGGAACTTCGCACTCCTTTTTTGAATATCGGTATAATAACCGATTCTTCCCAACTCTGAGGGATGGATTCTGACAACCACACTTCACGAAGGAAATCGCCTAATATATTCATTAGGATTTGGTCACCTTCCTTGAATAAAACAGGTGGTACGGCTTCGGGATCAGCGGCATCGAATCGATTCATAGATTCGATACATGCTTTAATTTCCAAATCATTAGGGGAGGTCTACGCTAACAGACAACGGATCACACTGCTTCAAACGAGAGAATGATTCCGTTGCAAGCGGCCAGCTAAATTGTTCCTGAAAATCGTCGGCTTAGGTGAAAGGAAAAAGACCTTATTCTCTCTCGGAGCAGTTGCTAAACGCTAGGACGAAAAAGAGAACTAGTTTAGGAACCCCTTCACATGTAGTAAAAAGAATGGGAGTTCACGAGAGTCGTGGCACGGATCAATCCAAAGAGGCCCGTTACATGCATTTCAAGTCTTGTTAAACAAGATCAAGTATAAGTAGACATTAAAACGAAACCCGAATTTACGATCCGCTTCGTGTAAAAGCCAGTTCCATCATTAATGAACTGTGCATAGCTTTGTGTTGCTGTTAAATCCACATCCATCTCAACTTGCTCTCACATTCCCAACAGTCGGAAAAAGTCATTCAGGCGGCAATGCACTTAGTTAGACCCATAAAATCGTTCAACGCGTCTGCACATGATATGTTGCGCATGTATAATTTGCTTCGTGTTGTAATCGAATACATCGTTCGTGGATCCGATTAGTCCTGATCACGTGTTTTGGCCAAAAATCAATGCTAGTGACGGCGCATTAAGATTCCACACGTCGGATAGAATTTCAGCAAAACACGCGCCCGGTGAACAAGGAACGATTTTCCTTGAGACTAAGCAAGTGCAGTAAATGCGAACCTATTTGTGAAATTAGCGCAAATCGAAAACTCGATTGTAAGCAAGTGAAAGATTTCTCGAAATGCTTCAACACTAATTCGCCATTTCTTGTGGATCTATATAAGGATTGGCGCAGTTTCCTCGAGGGCGTGCAAACTTTAGTGACCACACCACCAACGTATAAAGAATTTTGTTGAATTTTAAAAAAGCAAAATCGTTTAATGTTTTGTGCTTTTATGCGACAGGACATTTCGTGTTGCGCAGTTGGGAAAGTGTATAAAACCTGGAGTTACGGGAAACGTGTTTATAGATGCCGGTAAAATAACGGCGCCCGACTAGCATCCTATTTAGTGAATAAAACTGTCAGCGATTTTGCTTCAAGCTGCTAAAGATAATGCCCAATATACCCCAACAACATTAAAATGAGGAAATAAATCAAAAAAGTATAGGTGACAATTACAGCTAAGCAAGTTTTCGCAGCAGCAATGCTGTGAGTAAATGCGTACAAGTGAAATTCTAAGAAAATACCTTGTTCGACAGATCGGTTATCGCGGCCGTTTGGACTGGAAGGAGGATAAGGGGCACATGGGGAGCTGCACCAATGCCTTTCCACCGAATTCGAAGCCAACGCATCGACAGGTTCACAGTAGTCGGATTCTGGTTCAATGACTGAGTTGAAAAGATTCGTAGATGCGAAACGTTTAGGAGTATTGTCGAAATTCTGATTGGCTGAATATGTGGAACACGGCGGAAAGATCAGATCTAGATCTTCATAAATCGGCTCTTCGTCTTCCTGCGCAGACAGGAGCGGGGTTGCGCAGCGATTGACTGGACTATCATTCGAAGAATATGGTGCTGCTGGGTTCCCGCTCGCTGTTTTATGCAAAACGTTTGCTAGAACAGGATCAGGATTTGCGGGACAAGAGAGTCTAGCTCTTGACTGTTTGTTGGGTGTAATGGCAACCAACTAGAAGACAAACAAGAGAGAAATTTAAAAAGAAGAATAAAGTGAAATTGGAAAAGAGAAAATCTGCATTAGCACAAAAAATCGTTGCATTATCTCACTAAAACAGCCTGAGAAATACGTCTATGTACCCAAAACAAATAAGGTTGCAAAGACAAGAGATTTCTGGGAAACTAGCAGCTGAACTTTACATAACAGAGGGAAGAATTTCAAGCACACAAGGTAAATACTGATGAAGTCGTATTTAAAGTTGTATGATAAGAGTAGCGAAATAGGTAAACTTGGCGAATAACGTACGCGGTTAAGTATTCAGTACATGTTACCGGTGTAATGCTATCCTTGATGATGATGAACGCTGCAGCACTCGACCCGAATACTCCACGTGGATCTGATTTGAAAGATCGTGATTAATCTTGGCCACTTTATGGAACACTATTTTTAAAGGTTAACTATTTTACCCACGAAATAGGTACAACAGATTTCAAGTCTCAATGTAACATATAAGGCGAACAGAACAAAGCATCAAATTCATACAAGCACGTCGATATAAGATGAAAATCGCGCGAGGCAAAATACTTTTCCTGATACTTATTCTGACTACTGTATTCGGTGACACGAAGTAACCGCACGGCATCTCATCCTCCTTGCAGTGATGTGCAATCGTGCAGCATTTCTGTGCTGTGCGGCCAACATCGTGCTAAATTGATTGGCCAACGGTAGTGAGCTGCATGCTGAAACACGCTGTAGTCTCACTACCATTTCTATTTCCCCCTCTGTCTAGGCCTGGGCAACCTGACAGTATCTTAGCCCATGTGCAGTCTCTGACTGTGCGGCACTTTGCCTTGATCAGGCTTGTGCCTTCATACATCCGCCTTCATCCTCCGCCGACAACGATGGTAAGTCTGATGTCGGATTACTTTCGGGGCGCATTTTCTCAGTGATTAAAGGTTATGAATTAAATTTACGCATAGTTGAAAATGTATACCGTAAATGATGACCGAATCTGTGACACTTTGCTTGCAAAACGGCGAGCAAAATTAATCGGAAGAGAAGAGCTTTAACGCATATTGAAAATAAAATGCTCGGATGATTAACACCTTTTAATAACAAAGTACCGAACCATCCAACTTAAAACGCCAAGTCACAATGGAATATGAGTGAGTGATGGGTTTGATGCGTTTGCCGACTGCCATTGCTAGCGACAATGCGTTTTCAATGAGAATAATAGCAACAATAGGTACACCGTTATTTAGAACAGATTCAGTGACTGACCGGAAGTCATTTACGACTGACAGCACTGCGCAAACACAAAGCGACTTTGATTCAATTCGAATGGAATTCCAGAGAATGGTGAAACAAATTTAATACCGTCTAGAAAGTTGACACCAAGGCATTTGCTATCGAGAATCAACCTGTAAAACCCACTTGGAAATACCGAGCTTGTTAGTTGGGTAATTGACACGTTTAGCGATATGCAATGTGAAATTACTGGAGCCATTGATGGTGGGAGCATAGGCATGACTACAACGATTATTCTTGACAAGTAACGAGAGTTCCGCGTTAGCTTTTATCTTCGCCCACGTGCAGTCTATGACTGTGCGGCACTGCCTGAATCAGTCTTGAGCTTTCAAGTTTAGCTTTTATCGTCACGGAGACTAACAAGCTTTTGCGTCAACGATTGTTATACGCAGAACGATAGTACACTGAAGATAAATTCGAGTACAAGCGACCAATGTGATTTTGAAATACGCGAATCCCATCAAACAAAGCAAGTCACCGTGGCTGCAGCTAGTGTAAACTGCCATCATTCGCCTAAGCTGTTTCCAGTAGAGTGATGGACAAATCCCGTATCCATTGTGCAATCGTACAATACTTCTGTG
This sequence comes from Atriophallophorus winterbourni, assembly GCA_013407085.1. Taxonomy (NCBI): domain Eukaryota; kingdom Metazoa; phylum Platyhelminthes; class Trematoda; order Plagiorchiida; family Microphallidae; genus Atriophallophorus; species Atriophallophorus winterbourni. Next base: position 29,054 of record JACCGJ010005792.1, read on the forward strand.
TTGTGCGGCTAACACCGTGCTAAATTGATTTGCAAGAGGTAGTGAGCTGCATGCTGAAACAGGCTGCAGTCTCACTACCACTTCCTGTTCTTTTTTCTTCATCATATCTTTCTAGGCCTGGGCAACCTGACAGTCTCTGACTGTACGGCACTTTGCCTGGATCAGGCTTGTGCTATTATACATACATACATTGTGCAATCGGCTACACCGTCGACAACTCCGGAATCGTTTAAGGTACACGAAAAACGAAAAAAATATTCGACCGACTGGATCCTAGCCGAGAGACGATGATACATTACTAGTTACCACCACATAGCAGAGCCACGGGACTCCATAAACGAGAGTTAGCTACTTACCGAACAATCAGCACCAACAGAGGAAGCGCTGGTTATCGAGGGAAACGAAACGTCTGAAAAATTACAAAATGATCCGAATAAAATGAAAAATAAATGCTAACTGCAGTTGTTATTCAAGGATAGCGACACACGATGTGGGATTTGTTCGTACATTTCAATTGGTTCCCATAAAATCGTTCGTGTTACACAAGGACTGGTTGAATGACGAGTGCAAAACAAAAGAGTTAGCGGTCAATTTTAACCCAAGTGCATCAAACTCCATATCTTTGCTCCTGTCTGATCATATGATCCTGGCTAATACGCAATGAACCGATACCACACGGTCATACTATCAAGCGAATCAGTAGTTGGTGAAACGAAACATTCGTAGAATGAGCGGAGGATATGCACTACTGATGAGCTGAAATATGAGCGAAACTCGAGTCCAGTGCTTCCATTATGGACCGCCGTGATCAACTTTGTGAATAGTTCGTTGGGCTTGGCGCGGATGAGTAGTCACAAATATAAACAACATATTCTTTAAATATATCGCTTGATCTGTAACAAATTCGGGTTTCAAATGGATCGCATATTATTGCTAAACTACAACCAAAAGGCAGACCCGAACGACATTCTCTTACATGAGCACTTGGTCTAAAATAGTTAAATTTGTGAAGAATTGTTTGTGGGGTACACAGCTAGGAGAAAAGTTGGTATAAGACAAAGTTTAAGCATACTTCCAAACTCTAAAATGAAACAAGCTAGTTGATAAAAAAGTTTAACACCTAAAAGTCAAAATTTCTCAAGATATCAATAAAAACGGGCAGGTAGCAACACTGCAGTTGCATTCAAAAACGCGAAACGGAATGGTGAAAACAATGTTTGTTTTTGAAACCACTGTTGGATAGAGACAATACTTACAACAGCTTTATCATTGTCTCAAGGCTCACAGAACCTAAGCTTAATGTATTCATCTGAGGATGGCAAACGCTTGATACCGGCAGTTGAGTGTGGGGTATGTGAGCAATTGTGTAATACTTTCATGTTGCACAAGACAGATCGTGTTACAGCGATTTGCCACAGGTATTGAACGGCAAACAGAAACACGCTGGAGTCTCACTGTCATTTTTGATTTCTTATATCTGTCTAGGCCTTGGAAACCTGACAATATTTTAGCCCAAGGGCAGTCAATAACTGTGTGGCACTTTGCATGGATCAGGCTTGTGATTTCATACATATATGTAAGTTATTGTAAAACGAAGTAATTTGTGTATCATTTAGATACACCTAACTCACGGGGCTCAAATGCTGGCGAGGAAAAGTTGTCATCCTGCCGGGTCGCTGGCGAAGCGAGACAACCTGTACACATACTGAAGCGTGAGGTGGACGGGATTTTCAAAGGCAACGGAGGAGTGACACGAGAAATGAGAGTCTGTGACGACAAGGTGCGATGAGATCTCGAAAAAGCGGATTGGTCGCAAGTGGTGTCCAACCGAGTACAATCTGGAACGCTGCAACGCGAAGTCAGAGAGCTGCCGGATAACAGCGCCATCCTTCGTAGCGCAGTTGGTCGATCGAGAGAGACACGTAACCCAGAGCGCTGGAAAAAACCGGTATTCCGAGAACAAGTTTGTCTCCAAGAATCAGCCGACGTGCTTGATACGAGTTTTGCATAGCTGTTTGCAAACATAAAACGAACGGTAAAGAAAGTAAATTTTTAGACAAGTTAAAGACGGGTTGTGTTCCTTACTTTTTGGATATCACAGCATGCAACCTATTCTTGGATTCGTTCGTAGTTGGCGACAAGCTTGCGCCGGAGGAATGTTGATTGGGAGTGAACCCAGGTTGATTGTAGTCATTAGCCGCGGATTCTAGATCACAGCCTGGTGGTATCTTTAAACGATCATTCTGCGGATTAGCAACCATTGAATGGCCACAAATATCAGGAGAGGCCGCAGGCTTCATGGGAGAAGTGCCATTGGCATGGCGACGTTTGGCACTGGATGACCACTTTTTGAACGCGACGTTTGCCGAGTGCATCGCTCGTCGACCCGTGGCTGATGCTGCTTGCAACAAACTGGAGCACTTTTCAAAAGCAGGAGTAGATGGTGCCAAGGTGGATTTCTGAACGACTGTGATTGGTGATGGTAAACCAGACCGATCGTTTTCAACAAAAGCAGGGGAACATGTGACGCTAGGGGGGCCATCGGAATATCGAGGAAATTTTGTTTTGTCAACGTGGGACCAACAACGATCCAGGAACGCAATTACGTGGTCTAAATCGGATGGTAGTAAATAAGAAAAAGGTATTGTAGACAAGGGACGTAAAATTGATTGAATAAAGCACATGCGTAAACAGACTAACGATCAAACATACACAGGGACGCAAGTAACAAATGAGAATGTGAGATATGTGAAATGCTGTACTGATTCAAGCTGACAATTTCGAACAGTGATGCTTGGAGGCGATACAATCCCTTGACCACGGACTTTGGTCTTGCTCATGCTGATTGTTAGCCCAAATTCTTTGAATGCCGACGAAAAACAATCCATTAGCGACTGGAGGTGTTTTTGGGAGTGAGCACTAAAGACTGGATCGTCGGCAAACAGCAGGTCACGGATTAGCACATCAAATTTTGCTCTCAACCGGTTCAGGTTGAAAAGCTTGCCAGTTCGCGTGCGTTAGTAAATGTCTTCTGTTCTCGTCATAAAATCGTGCTTCCGAAGCAGAGCAAAGAAAATGCCGAAAAGCGCGGGAGCAAGAACACACCCTTGTTTGACGCCTCGGCGAATTTCAAAGGCTTCTGAACTGAAACCGTTAAAATGGACTGAGCCCTTCATTCAAGAATGGAAGGAAAAACGAGCTTTAGCAGTCTTGGGGGGTAGCCTATGAAATCAAGCATTTGAAAAGACCTTCCCTGCTGACGTAGTCAAATGCTTTCGTTAAATCAATAAAAACAACGTATGACGTACGATGTTCCCTACACTTTTCTTGAAGTTGTCTCAGGGCGAATATCATGTCAACGGTTAATCTTCCCCAGCGGAAACCACAGTGAGATTCGCAGTAAAATCTATCAGCTAAAACTTGCAGCCGGATATGTAAGGCTTTAACAAACAATTTGCCTACAGCACACAGAAGGGAGATTCCTCTTTAATTGTTGCAGTCGCTCTATCACCCTTATTCTTAAATAGCGTGACGATCTTCGTGTCTAGCATCTCTTGTGGGACACACTTCTCCTGCCAACAGTAAACAAGCAAATAGTGAAGAGGCAGTAATAATGCTGTTCTACAGCAGTTGATGAGCTCAGGTGGAATTCCATCGTCGCCAGGGGCATTCTCATTCGCTAAGTGGTCGATTGCCCTATTGAGCTCATCAAGAGTAGAGGGAGTATGTAGATGATCAATGGTTGGCAACCGCTCAACATTTTCAAGTGAATGCGGTAAAAACGTACTGTCCCTAGAGTAGAAAGAGAAGTGCTCTATTCATCTTTCCATCCGCTGAGTTTAATCGACAATCGGGTTACCAGATACAGACTTAATGGGAGCCGCTAAACGTATGCTTAAATAAAACCCAAAAGCGTTTGCATATCCAGGCGTGACAAAAATGTGCCATCCTACAATCGCTTAAAACACTCCGACAGCCAATTTTAGTCGCTAGAGGGCATCCGAAAAGTTGTGGCTTGCAAAGCAGCATGGGTTCCAACGAAGCGCTGATTCACGCCCTCAGACGAAATACCTTGAAGTGGGGGTCATATATCTACAGCCAGCTGGTTTACTGGTCGCATTCGGTCGTCACTTTTGTCCACTTTCAATATCGAGGTAGAGGAATTTGGCAATTAAGCAGACTCAAAATCTGAAAATCTTCAAAATCATGCATCCGAAGTTACTCATGACGCCGCTCTAATGCATTTGGATAAGTGTGAACTAGAAACTGTTGAATTAAAACTCAACATAAAGCAATAGTCACGAGTAGCGAATACTAGTTTAATAGGGTTCATTTAGCAACGAAACCTCTATGTGAAAATACCGTAGTTTGAAAAACGTCAAAAATGGAACAAGCTGTTAAAGGTATTGTACCTACCGATAATATTTAATCCGGGAAGTTCTGTTGAAGATTGACGCATGTGGTCAGGCGAATTCCCACCGCTATCAACTTCACCAGGACGAATAATTGTGAACGGTTCACATTGCTCCGAATTCTCGGACAAGTCCAAAATGTCGTCTGGTGCAACGGTTACTTTTGGAAAGCCTTCTTGTTCTTTGTCGTTCTCAGCTAGTAGAATGAGATACGGACAATTTTGTGGAAACAGATTTATTGCGGTTCGCACAGAGCTTAAACGAGCATTCCAATCGCGTGAACGGTAGAGAACCGTTTGAGAGTTCACCGGGAAGATATTGTCCGTGGACGAGAGCTTGTTAGCGCGTAAGTTACCACCCAGGCAATTACAACACACGGCGCATGCACAATCAACTGCAACCTCCTTTGGTGGATTACACAGGCCGGGTAATGAGCAGCAATTACAGGTGACATCGGCCAACGGTTGTTGCATGGTAGATTGATGGCTGTAGGGAGAAGCACAGGTGTTAGCCGTAGGAAAAAACACGAGGTCTGACTGGGGACGAGGGGTCTGCACACTATCTTCCGATGCAACAGAGTCAAGCGTTGATGCAGCGTCCTTTGATCGCAAATCGTTCCGCTCTTCGGACGGGGCGCCAAGAACGAAAACAAAACCATCGAATTGGTGTTCCGATGAATCACGGGAAACTTGAGCTTTTGAGTTGTCAGGTTCGAAGTCCGTTAAGGTGGTGGCTACTGCATTTGCCAGTAAATGGTTAGAGATCTGTGAAGGAAAAAGTCTTTTAGATTGGATGAGGTTGAAGTATGTTTAACATTAAGCGGTAACCAATCATGTAGTGATTAGTAATAATAATGCTATGTATGTATGCGAATGTATGTACCCAATCACAAGCCTGATGCAGGGAAAGTGTCGCATGGTCATAGACTGCAAATGGGGTTAAGATACTGTCAGGTTGTTCAGGCCTAGACAGATATGGGAAAGGAAGATAGCAATGACGGTGAGACTCTAGCGCATTTCCGCGAGAAGCTCAGCAACAGTGATAAATCGAATTTTCACGGTGTTAGCTGCACAGCACAGAATTATTGCACGACTGCACATGCGTGCACAATAATGCTACTAATAATAAGCAAAATATTATTATTAATAATAATATCATCAACGATTCACATATGAGTACTTGTGTAGTGCGTTAAACCGGCAGATGTTACGTAATGCCAATGTCTTACATAAGAACCCACTGCATTTTCCAGGTTTGCGTTTCGTGTAAAAAAACGAGCAAGCAGAGCACAAAATGCAGATAGAAGTGTCCAAAAATATAGTGAAATAGTTACAGCGTAAGATAATCGCGGGTAAAAGGCAATAAGTAGCGCTGAAATGAAAACGTGAAAACATCTGTGGAAGCATGCTTACTACTACAATACAAATTGTTTATCGTGAAAATAACGAACGGCATGCACTGTTAATATTCTGTGAGTTATGTAAAAATAGTAATGAACTTTAAACTGTAAGTAAACAAAACATCGGATATTAGCAAACCCCCGACAAGATTTCGGCCACTGACATTGCATTCTAGTAACAGCGTTGTATATTGTGGTGCAAGTGTGGATAATCGCAGAAAATCAATTGAATGGATGGACAAGTTTAACAATAGATTCAGATCATTATATTTTGGTGCTCACATCCCCATTCCTTACACACCAGATCATGTTCAGATACGTCGGTGAAAAATTTAAAGTACGCAGTTGCTCAACGATTCGGGTAATCGCTGAATACAATAGAAACAAAATAAGTTACCCTGGGTAACGGAATTTAATCAAGATCACAATGAAGTCTTATGGAGGTCATTGCCTTCTTGGATTATTGGCTAAGCTTGGGCAACTTAAGAATATGTCAATACACGTGCAGTCTATCACTTTGTGTGATACCCTGACGAACTTCAGACGTATAATTTTTATACAAATATCATACATAACACGGCTCTTAGCTATTCAATATAATGACCGTAAATGTAGCAAGATTAATCAGCAATAGCAAGATATTTTCGTTCAAAGTACGGCAGGACAGAACACAGTCCTTGAGGAAATTTTAAGAGTTACTAAAAGTCCGAATAGGTACCGTCTAAAACAAATTGTGGGCAGTTTTGTTTCGAAAACAGCTGAATCTATAATTACTCAAGTGATTAAACATAAACAAATTAAAAAACACGGTCAGCCCAGACACACAGGGGAAGGTGGTAAAAATGCGGCAAAATTCAAGGCTCTTAGGCTTAGGCTGATGTCATCTAGTTTGGTGACGAAACGTCCGTAACTCACTATGCGAGATCGGCGAACACTCAATATTGAACATCCAATACATGAGCTAAAAGTATTTTCTTCCGTTACAAAAACACGGTCACACATGACAAAGATGCGCAATTGATTACTGCATGTGCCACATACACGCCACGATTGAAGAGAACGAGAACACACTGCACTCTCGCTGTCATTGTCACTTTTCTAACGCTCGGTATAGGCCCAAGTGCAGTCTAATAAACCGCGAAGCACTTGGTTTTACAGCGGGCATGTCTCCAAGCATAACTGGCGTAAAATTGTAGATTTGATAGGGCGTCGTCGGACAGATTGGGCATGGTCTCGAAACAAAAGAAAAATACCGAAATCGATGTCAAATTCTGCAAATTAAAACAAACCTTATGAAGAGACAGGAAGGTAGCTGATACTTGACCATTGGGAATATCATGGGGAGGAAAGCCAGCGTGAAATCCTGGAAGATTAAAATCGCGCTTTGGTGGATCATATAACGGCATCCGAGATGAAGAAAGAGGCCAGGAAGCGGAAACAATCAACGGTTCTATAAAACAATCAGGAGAACCTCCGAAGTCGTTGAAGGAAGATTGTGTATCAGCAGTGGAATTCAACAGAGATGACATGGAAAAACCCGCACAAGCCAGCAAATGTATAGCAGCATGGGCAGCCAGTAAATCGGAACAAACGCATACGACTGCGACCGTTAGTTGATGGGTGGCCTTCGAATTATTTTCAACGGTTGGTAGCATATGGTCATTTTCACTAGTTAAACTTCGATGGTTGAAAAACGGTAGTTGATCGGAGAGAGCTGTCAAATCGGTTGTGCTATGAATTGTTCGTGGATATCCGGTGACGTCCGTTTCTAAACATAATGGATCGACCCTGAACAGACGATACGCTAGTTGTTTGAACAGCGTATCCATACAGCCACCCCAATGATGCGATGGACAGTAGTAAGATGGATCACAAGATGTTGTACGACCCAAAGAAATCTCGGAACGCCAATTGGGTGTGTCTGCAAGCGAAGCGGATCCCGGAGAATAAAATTTGGAAGAATATTTCAGTTGTGATTGACCCGGAGAAACTCCATAAGCTGTTGTATAAAATAGAGCATCCGGATAAACTACACTGGGACAAAAATTATACAGGGGGCATGAAAAATCAAGAGAATGAAACAGAGATTCGAAACATATTAAGGTGAATGAAAAACCGGTTTTTGGTAAATGTTTCGTTGATAAGGTCGGTCAAGTTACAGGGCTAAAAGAAAAAGCTGTAAATATAGAATTTTTAGAATATCGCCCAATGATATGCCTTCATGAGCATTTCAAGCACGTGACCAAGAGGTAAAACCGACATGCCGGTTTCTTTTAATTTAGATACATTTAATGTATTGTAGATTAAATACAATGATCGCGTGACTGCAGTTTAAAAATTAGATTGGTGCCGGCAACGGATGTGATATTTTCGGCAATTTTTATTACCTTAAATTGCTTATGAAACTAGAAACAACTGGAGAACTTCGCTTGAAGTAATGCTTCGTTCCTGCGATATCAATTGACAGTGATGCCTCTTGATAGAGCCCGACTTCCAGCAACAGCGTTCTTATGCGACGAACACTGACGAGGAAGATATGATATGACAATGAAGAGGGACAATACATAGAGACTGACCCAAAAATAGAGGAAGTAATAGTGACCCACAATCTCTTTATCTTAGGAAGACGATTTTGAAATAGCATTTTTCATCATGCGATCGACTTATCAATATTATCCACACTGATTCTTCTCACCACACCATTACAATCTCAAATGTCAAGCATTTTGAGAACCCGATCGAAGAATATCATATTGCCCACCAGAACGACTTCAAATCGAAGATCCTTTATTCAATTTGCGTCAAAATATCTTTGCTGAAAGGAACTTATCATTAAGCAATCATGGTCACATTTATCTGGTTGATATGATATGCATATTTCCCGTGAAAATTTTTGTGCGTAATGTGTACAGTTTATTGTAGAGTTTTGAAGAAGAAAAAGAAGAAGAAAAACGGCTTTATTCGAGTACACGAATTTTCAGCGATACATCCGACTCACCTACATAACGGTTTGGCTGTTTGCCGTCATCAGGTGGAAACATTAAGATTATGTTTTGCTTTCTAACATTGATTTTAAGCTAAAATTTCGAACAAAGCATTGTCCTTCTTAAAAACAAAAATCGTCGCAAAGAAGTTACACAAATAGTGAAGTTTGTATTGTAATCAGTGACGAAATGTGATGTACTGATTCATAATCATTATTATTATTATTATTATTATTATTATTATGTTCATTATAGATAACACAGGTGTGGGTTGCACAAAAAAGTGATTTGAATAAATTGGATAAAGCACCATAACACTAAATTACGCACAAACGCCGCGTGTATGTATGTATGTATGTATGTATGTATGTATGTATGAAATCACAAGCTTGATCCAGGCAAAGTGCCGCACAGTCATAGACTGAACGTGAGCTAAGATACTGTCAGGTTGCACAGTCCGTATGTAAAATAAAACAAGTACGCTAACACTGGAAAAATTAAGTATGAAAAACAAAATTTGATGGATTTCACAACGCTCGAATTAAAAAAACCAAAACAGACCTTTTTTGTGTTGGATGGAATTCAAACGAGTAGATGCCAGCAATTGCGAAGAAGGGAGCAACAAATTAAAATGCGAGGCGATCAAGGTTTGCCGTTCAGATGGCAAATAAGACATTGCCTCATGGCGCCAGTCGGAAGAAAGCAGGCTGTCCAACCAATGTAAGTGGTTTTCAATAGCGCCGCGGGGAGGAGCAGAAAATGATAGGGCCCGGCGAATATGCTCAAAACGTGACGGAGTAGAATAAAGTGAAACATCTCCCAAGGAGGACGAATTAGAAGTCGAAGATAAAGGCGCATAATTATGGCTCGACTCATGAAAGTTGTTTCCAGAACTAACATCCGGTGACGAGGACTGGTGAGCATAATCCCTGATGTTTCGTTCCCCATGGGATTGGAGCAACTTTTGAAGGTATTTCAAAATAGCGCAAGTAAAGAGATCCGTTTGTTCAAGTAAAAGATCAAGGAACCCTTCTCGAACCCAAACATGAAGTTCCATTTGGAATTTTTTGTATATCTGTAAAACGAAACGGTCGGGTTTGATCAATGAAAAGTTCAAAAAGCATGCTGGGTCTAGCAAAATATCGTAATGGGCATCGGGACTAGCCGGTAAGAACCAGCACATGGTTCATCAAAAAGCAGCCCTATGATTAATAACCTTCAAAGCATACCGAAAACAAGAACAAAGGTGTTTCATATTTGCCTTGGAAATACAGAATACTTGGAATACTTAGAAAATAAAATATGAGATACAAACATGTTTTCAGAGTGTTGAATGTCAAAACCCACCGAATATAAATCGTCTTCCGATATTATATTCTCCAGTGAATTGAGCAACCAAGGGAAATCGGAAATCGGTCTTCCGGGTAAAATTAATTCAGCTGTTTTTTCTGTCACGAACCGCTTGTGTAAAATTGCGAATGCAGGGTGCTTTGTGTAACACATGGCTTCTGATCGAGCGCGGCCCTGATATAGCAATTCTACTTGCGTCAGTTCATTTATATACGTTTGCAATGGAGATTCACATTCACGATCGGGAAAAGCTTCAACGAGCAGATTGAATGGTATTCTCACATCTTTGGCCTTGGATGAAGTTTGACGGTTTTCCTGATTTCGCGATGCTGAATTAGATTCCACGTTTGAATTAATATCAACGAAGTGTTCAGAAAATTGATCTTGATCACGGATGTATTGTGCGACCTCGTCAAGCGATCTGTATAAAATGAAATGACAGTTATGAATGCACGGAATTGGCTTTATCAAAAGACTTCACACTATTTAACACAACAAAGTGATAGCTGTACTAAACCAGCCAGACGCAGCGCTCATTGAACTTGTTTTTGCTCCAGTACGTGGGTGTAATGAGTTTGTCCCCGCGTGGAGCTCACTACTTCTAATTATGGATCCATGTAATAAACCATGTAACCAAACCCTAAATAGTACATAAAGCTTAAGTTTCCAAACCATTGTTGCATAATTCTGGTGCAGCCAACCCTGTTTAATCACATGGCCATACAATGCACATGTAAATGCGAAAAAACGCATGGTTTGGTCATTTTAAGCAAGCAAGGTAAAAACCCAAATTTATTTCAATTCCGGAGAAAGCCAAGCAAAATGAGCGTCATTTTAACGCAATTCTTTCTCGACATTTTGGGGGGTGCCATTCTTGCAGTACGTCTTTATTGTGGAGGTAACAACATGCTAATTTGATTTCTACTGAGCAGCATGGAAACTATGCTGGAACCCCGTTGTCATTTTTTCCCTTTGTAACTTTCTAATTGCAACCTATCAACCTACAATCTGCGATTGTTCCTAGTATGTATGTATGCATGAAAGCACAAGCCTGATATAGGCAAAGTGCAGCACAATCAGAAACTGCATGTGGGCGAAGTTACTGTCAGATTGTTCCTAGAGGCTATGAGGAAGTATTGAATAACACTCAACAATAAAACTGTTACGCCTTCTAAAGAAATATATATATATATTTATATATGCGATTCTACAACGTTTCAATGGGTGACCTCAAACGCAACCCTGAATGAACGATCCCATTCGTCAGTTGGTGCCTAAGAAAAATATCAAATTCCAAATGTAATCGATACATTCACACAAAACTCTCATTGGATGCCGTCGTTTTGTGAAAAAAATAATAAATAGATGAGGAATAAATGGTTTCTTTCATCGGTTGGTGTGAAACTGGTCTTGGTGGGCCTAAGGCAGGAAATGAAAATACCACTGACTTATACATTACCTAACGACCAGATAAAACGTTTCGTTGCTGCGTGTTCTTCGTTGCAGAGAAAAATCACAACAGAATCCATAATTAAACGTAAGCGGATCAAACAAATCTCGAATGAGCCGGAAGATTCGTCTACCCATTGTCGCGATTTATCAAAATTTACACCCTAGTAAATCGGGAACACTGAAATAAAAACTATTTTATCATAATCACAGTAACCGGGCACGAGCGCTTTCATATTTTGGAATTGCAACTGCAAAGAACTATCGTTTTTGTGCAGGGAAATGGGGCAATGCCATATTTTGTGTCGTTCTGTTGATGGAACTTAGATGACAATGTCCAGGCTTCTGTCTATATTCACTGTGCCAATTAAATGTTACCATCAAACGCGCCTACGAAATAAAGTCATGAGAATGTGTTCCACTGAACATTCAATGATACACTTTTAAATTACAGTTACAAAATGAATTCTGTCACCATACTGTGAGCTCCACATGAACAAAACTTTGTAACCCACGAAGATGGTTTGACAGTGTTCAAAAACCGATCGCTAAAATGCAACTTGACTAAAGACAACCATGGTATTAGTTATCATAAACAAACGTTCGGTGTTACACATCATCATCATGAAGCACAAGTCTGGAGCCAGACAAAGTGCCAAGCAATATGAAGCAGGAAAAGCATATAAGCAAGCGCGTGGAAAAGGGAAACCAGGCAAGCGGAATACGCAAAAGCAAATGCACAAAAAAGCAGCTTGTTTTTGTAGTTTAACTGCATGCGATTTTTTGTTTTTTTTTGTTTTATGTAAAATAATACGAATAAAAAAAATTATGACACACATAATAAAATACACTGGCGCCACTGACTTCGGTTTGTAGCCATATGCCGTAAGGTTTCCAGCCAAATATTAGGTGGAGCTTTTGGACCCCACCCAGGCAAACGAATACGCCCAACTGAGCCTAGCGCTACGGTGAGTTTCTTCATCCCAACGCGCCACGTCATGGACTGGCCACCCGATCTTTTTCCCAGCTTCTCTCAGGCTCTGCGAATAAGGCGCGGTACGGTAAACGGTGAGTAGGCATTCTTAAAACATGTCCCAACCATCGCAAGCGAGCAAGCATCAGCATTTCTCTCAGTCCGTGGCCACCTGGTCCTAACACCCGCTTGCAGACATCTATATTTGTAAGACGATGCTGCCACCGAATGCGAGCAATTCTACACAGGCAACGGGTATCAAAAACAGAAAGCCGACGGACATCTTCCGCTCGGAGAGACCAGATTTCGCAGCCATAAAGGAGTGTAGCACGCACCACTGCGTTGTACACTCTGCCTTTAGTATGGAGTGAAACATCGCGTCGACGCCACAGGTGGCGAAGGTTAGCAAACCCTGCACCCGCTTTGCGAACACGATGTGAGATCTCGTCCTCGACACAACCGCCAGCGGAGATACAACTGCCAAGGTAAACAAAGCTGTCGACCAATTCAAGATTGACATTGCACACAGTTAGGTTTGGAAGAGAGCCGCTCCAATCCTGGGTAAGTGTTTTACACTTGTTAGTGCAAATATCTAATAGGTGCACCATTATATTAGGTGCCAAGCACAACCATACCTTAAAGCTTCAAGTTGCAGGCGGTTCCAGGGCATTGTGCATTATAGTTACAAGATGTCATGTAAACATTTATTCGTAGTTTTGTATCAAAGCGTTTTTGTTAATTTTCAGCAAAAATAATGATTAAGTATGGATTGGTATGAAAGCACAAGCCTGATCCAGGCAAAGTGTCGCACAGTCATAGACTGCACGTGGGCTGTTACTGTCAGGTTGCCTAGGGCTAGACAAATAAGAAAGGATAATAAAAATAGAAACGGCAGCGAGACTCCAGTATCTTTCAGCATGCAGCTCACTGCAAATCAATTTAGCACGATGTTAGCCTTACAATACAGAAGTACAGTAGGTTTACACATCAGTGCAAACGGATGGTTGTACTGCACTTAAGTATTCGGTACATGCTACCGGTGCAATGCTCTCAGTGATGATGATGCTCTCTCATCCGCAAATTTTAAACCCAATTCTGTATGTTACATAGGCGACTCGATTTACGCCTCTAAAAGAGTTCCGACTCTTAACAAACATAAAACACATAAACATTCTCTTTAGAATTTTACGGATTATGTTGCCTTCTTTCACTAAGCCATCCTTGACGATTATCTCAAGACCAAACGTTTTCAGTCACGCGATTTCTATGAACTCTGCTCGGGAAGAAAATGATGGATAGCTGGCAAATTACTAGAAAAGTACCATAACGGTTTAAGCTGAACATGAATATGGCCCGCTATAGGAACTTGAAACCCAAAACTATTTCCTTTCGGTTTTCAAATAAAAGTAATGTACCGGGGTTTATCAGGTTCTTTAGCTTTTTACGCAATTGACTTTTAGAGTTTATCTTTATTCTAACATCGGTCTGTGCATCCGTCGGAGGAAAATCTATTAATAGGAGCAAAATCAAACACAACTGCGATTACTTTCTACGAGTTACTGATATATATTCTGGCCTTCGATATAAGTGCTTCATGATGTGCGCATGAAATCATAAGCTTGCGAGGCAGAAACAAATGACGCAGGCCATAGACTAACATGGGATATATTAAGTCAGTTTTGCCCCCACCCCCCCCCGCGGGATGGAGCGAGACAAAGTGCCAAACAATATAAAGCAAGAAAGACAGATAAGCAAGACATGAAAAACAGGAAAGCGGAATATACAAAACCAAATACGCAAAAACCAGCTTGTTTGTGTAGTTTTAATGCATGCGATTTTGTGATTTTTTAATTTTTACATCAAACAATACCGATTAAAAAAATATGACACAATCAAATACACTGCCGCCACTGACTTCGGGTTGCAGCCATACCTCGTAAGGTTTTCAGCCAATTATAAGGTGGATCTTTTGGACCCCACCCAGGCAAAAGAATACGCTCGTTTTTTCCAGCTTCTACCAGGCTTTGCGAATAAGGCGCAATATGGTAAACGGTGATGAGACATTCTTAAAACACGTCCAAACAATCGCAAACGAGCAAGCATAAGCATTTCTCTTAGTCTGTGATCTCTTGGTCTAAGCACCCGCTTGCAGATATCTATTTTTGTAATGCAATGGTGTCACCGAATGCAAGCAATCCTACGCAGGCAACGGGTGTCAAAAACAGAAAGCCAACGGACATCTTCCAATCAGACAGAATAGGTTTCGCAGTTACAAAGTAGTGTAGCACACACCACTGCGTTGTACACTCGGCTTTTATTACGGAGTGAAATATCGCTTCGACGCCACAAGTGGCGAAGGTAAGCAATCGTTACACCCGCTTTGCAAACACGTTATGAGAGCTCGTCCTCGGCACAACCGCCAGCAGAGATACAACTGCCAAAAGTGAGATGTCATCCGCATACTGTAGATCGGTACATCTCTCACTCAGCAGAAGTTCAACACCTGCGCCCACCTGACCAGCTGAAGCTTTCCTTGGGACATCATCTATCGCGAAGTTAATAGGCAATGGCGAAATAGGGCAGCCCTGCCGCACCTCGCTGGAGATATTGAAAGAAGACGGCAATTGTCCGTACGCTCGAACCCTGCCCGAAGTTTGGTAATATAATGATTTCAAGATCCTAACATATTTCTCTGGCACTCCATGTTTTAGCAGACAGTGTACAAGACTTTCGCGATCGATTGAATCTAATGCCGCTCGGATGTCAAGGAATACTACGATAGTTGACCTGCAAAATGTATGGCTTTGCTCCAGTAACTAACGGGGTGTGAAGATGTGATTTATACACGGACCGGCACGAAACCGGGTTTGCACCTCACGAATTTGCTTTACCTGTTTGGTAAATCCCTTTTGAAAATCGGAGCATTGACTGATTCTCTCCAAGGAATCGGAACGCGTTCCACAGCCAACATGTTTACGAACAGCGTTGGAATTTCGCAAACTAGAGCGAAACCGCCATCTTTGAACAATGACGGTACCAAGGCATCAGCAACGGATGCCCGATTGCGCTTAAGGTTCCGAAGTACATTGTAAATATCAGATTGAGTAAGATCCTCGAGAGAAATCGACAATGGGGGCGCAGCCAGATCGTTTTTCAGTTCGCAATGTCAACTAGACTACTTGGCACTATTTGAAACAAGGCTTGTAATTTAAAAAGACGCATAAAACAGTGGTGAACGTAAAGATATGGTTCACATGAGGAAACTTACTTATTGCGTACAGGTTCCAGACTTGGAAGAAGTGATAAAAGCGTTCGGTTAATGCGGGCAAATGTATTCCGTCGCAGAATAAATTCGCGGTGCTTTGTAAACAACTCAAAGTCACACATAGCAAGCTTGGTACCAACAAGACCAAGATGCGTAACCACGTCACTTTGTTGACTATAACGTTTCATGAAACTAGCCCAGTCGGATAAGAAATCAACATGGGATTTCGAAAGGAGTCGGATAAAATTTGAATAGGCAGTTTGCATCTGTGCCTTTCTTGAAAGATAAACTTCTAGATACCTTGGGATCTTTAACTTTGATGTTCGATGTTTATCGATCAATTTTGACAAAATGAGAAACGTTTCCTCAACATTGACATTTTCGTGGGCGGATGTTTCAATTAGCGGTAGTTTCTTGTACTCGGGTTTATATAATACATCCGTTTGAACATCCATATGATTTGATGGCATTGTATCGAACTTGGAAGCAGCTAAAATGATAGGCTTTTTAGACTTATGCAAAATATTGAGAAATTCTTGCGAAACAAAATCGTCGACGGCTGAGCACTCATAAAAGAGCGATGAGTCTCTGTTAGTGCAATAACGCACATCGCATACCAAAACAAAACCACTAACTTCTAGCTCTGATGGGAAATATTCTTTTTCAAACGATTCCACATCTTTTAATTGGTCTGGGCAAATATAGCGTAATTTTCCAGGGGAAGTAAGATGAGTAGCACAACTCCTGGGCACGTAGTCAATACAAGGATCATCACAACCCTTTACAGCAAATGGAATGGAATCATTTTGATCAAAAAATTCAGTCTGCTCAACAATCCTGAAGTACACGGTGTAATCGTCTATTTTTCTAGCAACACATCCCCAATATAACCAACTGTCACAGTTAATGATTTCGTTTGTAATATCCGAGGATGTTAATTGAAACGAATGATCTGTACGATAAAAATCCGGATGCGGGAGAGTGAAACGATTGCACAAACAAGATTTTCCAGATTTTCGCGGGCCTACGACGCTGATATTATACGTCCTTGTGGAAGCAGCTTGATGTGGACAGTATGAGTTCGGCATAAATCATGTAGGTCATCGGTCAAATGAAGCGCGGTTTGTTCAAGTTCAAGATTCACTGGGCAGAAAGAAGCTGAAAGCCTATCACGCGCCCGGATTTCCTTCAATGGTATGCGGTATAACACCCACTACTTCAATATAGAGTAGACAGTTTGTACATTTGACACGTCCTTGTTTCCTGATATCTGACATGTAAGCTATAGGTTCTTATCACTAACACGACGAGAGGCCATCGATTCAGGAAACAATGCAATAATAAACGTGAACAATACAAATATATGTTTTTGATTTCATTATTTTTTAGATTCTTATTAGACAATGTTTATAAATAGGGTAGTCCATTTAGCGTCTAATTCCTTCTTAAAGCTTGACACGTTTGGGAGTTTGATTATACCATCTGTGAGCTTATTACAATGGTTGACCACATGGTTGCTGATAAAATATTCATGTACTCGCGGCCTAGGTTTACACTTGGAAAATTTTATGGAACCATTTCGTTCGATGACGAATTATTTGTCACAGCGGCTAATGACTTTGAAGGGACCAGTGCAGACAATAACGAATGTCACTTTTTTGGAGCGAAGCGAAGTGCGAAGCGAATTTTCGAAGTGCCCTAACTGCCCTTCGCGATAGCGAATAGTATCAAAGCGAATATCCAAAGTGCACTTCGCCATAACGAATATTAGCGAATAATCTTCGCTCAACTTCGATGTAACCCAAAAACTTCGTTTTCGACAAAAAACCTTGCTTTAATTTGCTATAATTCGCTAATATTCGTTTAAATTCGCCTTTCTTCGCTGAAATAAAACGAATTCCGAAATAAATTATTTTTTGACCATGAAAGAACTTTTATTTGACAAGAGAGGACTTTTTCATGAGCTTTGGAATTGTAAATATAAAAAACCGTGTTTTCTCAAAGGAAATTAGGCTCCTCCTCTGACTCGGTCTCTGAGACCGGGGTTCTGGACCTGGACCTGGTGCCGGAACTGGTCCGGCTGCCTCCAGTCAGAGGGGAGTAGGCCCCCGCCGTGAGCTCCTGGGTGTCGACAAACTCGACATCCTCAAGGTTGGCCTCAGGGTCATCCTGGTCTTTGAGCTGCTGCTGACACTGAGTGCTGGTACCTTCGCCATTGGTGAACTCCTGGATGCGGAGCTTCATCCTCTTCATGTAGGGGAGCACTCTCTCGTAATTCTCATGAATGTAGACGAGCTCCTGTACCCTCTCGTTGTTCAGAAGGCTTCGGGTGGGCTTGGTCACGAGTCCAGCTTCCGAGAAGACCCTCTCTGATGAGGCTGAGGTTGCCGGGATGGCGTAGACCATCCTAAAAGAAAATGAGACAGGTTTAGTATTTTGTATTAGGTTCCATTGGGTACAAAAGTTAAACTACTATTTCGAAGTATAGCAATACTATATCAAAGTATAGCAATACTACATCTAAGAATAGAAAATAATATATCGAAGTATAGCGAATAATATCGAAGTATGGCGAAGTTTAGCGAATATTATAGCGAAGAATGGCGAATAACGAGAATAAATTATAATCCAACGGAAAATAAGTGACCTTTAACTTTGAAACAACTTACTGGGCGACTTTGGCGAGTAGAGGGAGCTTCTTGGCCTTCATCTTCCAGTACTGGAGCACGTCGATGTCCTCCTTTTCCAGGGGAGACGCCATCCATTCATTCATCTCCTTGACATAGGAAGGAACTGGGGCTGGTTGAGACTGGGACTGGGACTGGTCGACGCTGCCAAAGGCCAATTCCGGATCAAGATCAAGGTCATGGTGCTCTCGGAGAAAACCTTCAAGATCTTGGCAAGCGGGTTCCGGCATCTGAATGGATGGTGGGGCGGCTGGGGCCAAGTTGGCCAAGAGCAACTTGATGCTCTGCTCGCACTCGTAGAAGAGGTGACCATGAGACCTGGTCCTGAGGTACACGGCCTTCTGAGTAGGGTTCAGGTAGTGCGCAATCTGGTAGAGGTCCACGTTCCTGCCCAGCTCGGGAACTCTGATTTTGATCTCCTCCTGGAACTTCTTGATGAATGCCTTGGTGGCAGCCTTAAATTCGGCGAACAGCTTGATCCTGGAGGCGGACATCATGGCAATCTTGGCCATGTCCGGAATGACATGCTGCAGTGTGGGCGTCTCATCTGCCTGGAGACGTTTGCTGACCTCCTTGATCTGCTCGAGGGGCCAGAGGATGTCTTCCAGGTCCTGAAACTGCAGCTTGTTTGGAATGAGGGCCGCAAAGTCTGAAGGGGTGTTGAAGACATCATCCTTCAGCGACAGCAGGACCGCCTTGTTCCGGACGATGGATGTGATGGTCATGCACATTGAAGACCAGCGGATCTTGCTGTACTGAACGATCTTGATGAAGGGAACTGTAAAGGAATGACTTCTGAACTTCGAAGGTATAGCAAATAATAACGAAGCTTCGCTAATAATATGGCGAAGCTTCGCAAATATAGCGAAGTATAACGAATAACATAGCAAATTATATAGCGAATAGTATCGAAGTTAACCGAATATTGCGCTCACTCACCTTCCAAGTCAGCTGCCTTCTTCCTCATGAGATCGTTCCTGACCGAAGAACGCTTGACCCCGGTGGCCAGAGCCCTAACCAGCTTGACCAAGTCGCCCACCTCCTCGATCTGCATGGCATACTTGAGGGCGTTGTTAATTGCGTGGTCGACGCAAAGCAGGTGCTTGCTGATCTTGTCAGCGTTCTTCACAGCCTTCTTCATTTTGGCCTCGGCGTCCGTGACCATGATGGTCGCAGTGCTGTCTTTGAGGTTCTTGATGGCACCAATCATGGAGTTGAGGTAGCGGCCCACCACCTCCGAGTCGTGCCTACCCACCACCATCCTGCAGTCCATGGTGAATCTCTGCATGACCCAGTCTGGATCAATGTAGTGGATAGTCAAGCTCAGGTACCCCTGGTTGGAGCGGCTGGTCCACATGTCACTGGTGAATCCAACTCCCATGAGGTTGGCCAGGTCCTTGGCGAGCTTCTTCTCCATGGCTTCCTCTACATTCTTGAAGAGGAGGGTACAGATGTGCCTGGAAAACATGATCTGCCTGGGGATGTTGATTTTCGGGTCCAGCGACTGAGAATACCTGGAATAATAGCGAAGGTATTAGCGATATATCCAAATTATAGTGATTTTTAATCGAAAAATAGCAATATATAACAAAGAATAGCGAAGATTAAGCGAAGTATAGCAAAGTAAAATCAAAATTATCTTTCAAGTAAGAAGGTAACAACTTGTAATTGTAAATTTGTCATTTCAAATACCTTATAAAGTGGCGATTCTCCACATGGCTGAACGAAAGGTTGGCACCGGCAAGGTAGGCCATGATCTCCAGGTTGGTCCTCAGCTGGAGAGGACTGTTCGGGTTGTACTTCTTGGGAGCGCTGGCGCTGCCGCCGGACTTGTAGTACTGGGTGATCGGGGTCACTGATAGCCTTCTTGAAGAGGTTTTGGATGACTCCCCGAACTTGACTCGCCAAGAGCTGGACTGGGACTGCTGCTGCTTCTTCTGGGAAAGAAAATAAAGAAAAAACAGTTGAGCTTCATTTCCAACAAACTATTGCAAAGTATAATGATGTTCATGCACAGTATTTGGAAGTACTAAGCGATCTATAACAAAGTATATGGCAAGATATTGCGAAGTATAGCAAAGTTTAAACGAAGTTTAGCGAAGGTTGCGTCAAACTGAGTCTAACTCACCTTTTCAGTCTCCAACTTGGCCTTCTGGTTCAGAAACTGCTTAGAAACGTCCGGATGCTTCGACATGATGTGGCAGACCATTCCTTGGGGGGTTCCCTGAGGCCGGGCAATGGACTGGCCACAATCCTCGACTTGGCAAAGAGCTCGAACTTCTCTTTCCTTCGCACCTTTCTTCACAGCCTCCTTCTTGAAGAAGTTCCAGATCGGTGATCTGGTAGGCTTGTGCCGGTAGGTGGTGTGATGAAAGTCGTCATCATCATCATCATCTGACGGCGGCGGAGACCTCTTTCTTGAGGACTTGGGGGTCCACGGGTCTTTGGACGGCAGCTTGACGTTGAGGGTCGGGCTCCTCTTGGACTTCTTGGCCGAGGCCGAGTCTTTGTCCTTGTCCGACTTGTGGTGCGTCTTCGGGGGGCTCATGATGAAACTATGATGAGACAATTAAATTTTCATCCTATTTATAGCAGACAATAAATAGCAGACAAAATATTAAAGTACAAAAAAGAACAACCCTTTGTCTACTGACCGTAACACTAGTTACCACCTCAAATGTTAGCTTATAGCAAATAAACAAGCAGTCTGTTGCTAACTGGCTTACGTCGGTACTTTCAGTCACCATCGGAGTTCACTTGTCTGGCGGTGTCTATCAACAAGTGTCAACATCAAAAACAATTCCCGTAGAAGGGTTAAAATATTAAAGTACAAAAACGAAGACTTCGCTTTTAGCGAATACTTCGCTAATATTCGTTTACGGCGAAGTTTGAACTTGCACTTCGTTTTAAGCGAAGCGAAGTATAACGAATTTTTAGCGAAGTTTATTTTTGCCCTTCGCCATGGCGATAGCGAAGCGAATATTCAACAATATTCGCTTCGCTTCGCAACTTCGCTTCGCTTTAAATCCCAAAGCGAAGTATTCGTTATTGTCTGGACCAGTGTATGGGGCTTTGCAGTGGTTTGCGCGTATGATCAGTTCGAACAAAAACAAAAGAGCATGAATGCAAATCACTTGGTAAGTAAACGTTACGGGTGTATGGACGAGTTTGGGTGGCACGTATTTGACGCATGAAGGAGCGTAAGCGATTGACATAGTGGGGAATAGTAATGTCAGCTGCAACGTCAGGGGATGCGATCAATTCACCTGGGAGACGGAGTGGTGTGCCGTAAACTATCTCTCCTGCAGAACATCCGAGATCTTCTTTAACGGTAGCACGTATACCAAGAAGGATCACTGGCAGTTTCTCAGTCCAGTTTTCGGTATTACCATGTGACATCAATTCTGCTTTCAGCTCTTGATGGAACTGTTCAACAAGTCTGTTCGCGCAAGGATGATAGGCTGTGATTTTGATGTGGTTAGAGCCGAGGAGTATAGTCAACTCACGAAAAAGGGTAGATTGGAACTGTGATCCACGATCAGTAGTAATAGTAGATGGAACACCGTAATTACTTATCCAGTATTGTAGAAAGTTTTTCGCTACGGTCTCAGCTGTAATACCGATAATGAGAATGGCTATAGGCCAGCGGCTGAAACGGTCGACACAAGTTAAAATGTGGGTGAAACCATTAGAGATAGCCAGAGGACCGACAATGTCGAGATGAACGTGCTGAAAACGTTACTTGGTGGAGGAAAAGATCCTGGAGCACTAAGAGTATGGCGTTGAACTTTACTGCGTTGGCACTTGAGACAGGCTTTTGTCCAATTTTGAATATCCGCATGCATGTTCGGCCAAACAAATCGATCAGTGATCAACTTACGAGTAGCACGAATGCCGGGATGAGAAAGGGAATGAAAATGTTAAAAAATGGATTTCCTAAGTAATTTCGGTACTAACGGACGGGGATGTTCGTTGGAAAAATCACACAAAACAGTCAAACTGGAGTTGGGAATGGGAATACGTTGGACTCGGAGGGATGACGAAGATTGGTAGTGCTGCATGTCACTGTCATGTTGCTGAGCCTCTGCTAGCTGCGTGAGATCGAAGTTCGATCGACTGAGTGCTGTGAGTTGCATGCGAGAAAATGCATCGGCAACTGTGTTCGACGAAGCAGATAGATAGCGAATGTCACTCGTAAATTGAGAAATATAGTCAAGGTGACGTATCTCACGTGGTGAATATCTATCAGCTGTGGCGGACAACGCAAAAGTGAGAGGTTTGTGGTCGGTCCAAACAATGAAATCGCGACCTTCAAGCAAATGTCTAAAATGACGAACAGCATAATATATAGCTAACAATTCGCGGCCAAATGTACTATAGCGGGTTTGGGCGGGTTGTAGACGACGAGAAAAGAAAGCAAGCGGTTTAGTAACACCGTCAATACTTTGCTGCAGGACAGCGCTGACTGCTGCTTGTGATGCATCGGTGGCAAGTGAAAGCGAAGCGTTGGGATTCCTGGACATGTAGGATAACGTAGATGCTTCTTTCAGTGCAGATTTCAATCGCTGAAACGATTTAGCAGCATCTGCATTCATTTTAAATTGTCGTTCCGTTCCGCGTAACAAATCAGTCATCGGTTGAGCGATGTTAGCACAGTTTGGAATGAATCTTCTGTAATAATTAACTAACCCGAGGAATCGACGTAACTGTCGAAGCGAGGTGGGACATGGATAATCATTGATGGACGAAATTTTATCAAGCACAGGGCGAATTCCGTTTTGATCGACATGATGTCCTAAGATTTCGAGGAAAGCGACAGCAAAAAGGCATTTATCCGGGTTAACCACAACGCCGAATTGTGAAAGTCGCTGAAAAACAGCATGCAGATGTTCTGCGTGTTCCTGTTGAGAAGAACTGGCGATCAGGACGTCATCAATGTAGACATGCACAAAAGATAATCCTGGAAAACTTGGTCCATGAATCTCTGGAAGGTTTGAGCAGCATTGCGTAAACCAAAGGGCATTTTTAAAAATTCGAAAAGACCAAAGGGTGTGGTAATAGCTGTTTTAGGGATATCTTCGTCGGCGACAGGTATCTGGTGATAAGCACGCATCAAATCTAGTTTAGAAAACACTGTCTTTCCGTGTAATGAAAGTGCAAAGTCATGAATATGGGGAATGGGGTAACGATCGGGAACAGAAACTCTGTTAAGGGAACGGTAATCACCGGATGGTCGCCAAGCATCAGATTTATTTTTCTCCACCATGTGAAGGGGGCTTGCCTAGGGTGATTTGGATGGCTAAATAATTCCCAGTTCGAGCATATGTTCAAACTCACGTTTCGCTACATCGAACTTGTTTGGAGCCCAACGACGAGGCTTGCTAAACCCTGGAGGACCACGGGTCACAATGTGGTGTTTAGCGTTATGTTTAGCGACCGCAGCTGGTGTACAGGGTTTGAAAACTTCCGAAAAGTCTTTCAGTAAGTCACTGAACGCAGATTGGATGTCAGGGTTGAGTAAACGAATGGCTTGAATAGGGGAATCGCAGGAATTACCAAAGGAGTTAATCTTTGTCAAATTATCAATAAGCTTTCGTTTAGCTATATTGACTGAAAGATCAAAATGTTAGAGGAAATCTGCTACCAGAATCGGTACTTCGACATCAGCCAGCGTGAAAATCCATCGAAAGTCGCGCCGTAGACCCAATTCGACAGAAAGTGATCTTTGACCGAAAGTGGACATTTTCGTGCCGTTTGCCGCCTGCAACGTCATTGACGAAGAACTCTTGCGTTCCTTAGTGGATGGTGGGATAACGCTAATATCAGCACCAGTGTCGATGAGGAATCACATTTCAGTGGCCCAGTCGTTAACGTAGAAAAGACGGCTTTGAGGGGAGCCAGACAGAGATGCCGTGTCTACTGTCTAGCTTCGTAGTTCCCCTGATTGGACACATTTGAATTATATGTGCAAGGTGACGTGCAATGCAGGGCCTTTGCACCAAAACGACGATGATAGTAACATAAACTTGAACCGTTAGAACGACTTGACAATCACTTCTTGGGCTGTTGCGAATGACGATTTCGAGAAGAACTACGAGATCGTGCGATGTTCTGTACTTGCAATGACAAGGAAAGGAACATCGATTTCAACTCTTCATAATCATTCTGGACAGGGATGCTTGTATGCGCGTCAGTGGTGTGTCGGACATGAGATAACATACTACCATGCGATATATCATGTACTTCATCCGCTATGCGTGCCAGGTGTTGCAAACTAGTATTCTTATCCATAATGACTAACACTTTACGGACGTCTGCTGATAACCTTTGTTGCCACAATTCGCGGATAATTTTGTCGTCAACAGGCTTGTCTCCTTGTAACTGCAGCCTATGTCGTAAGTGCTGTGAAGAAGTGTGATCACCCATTTCTATACCTGACAAAAGCTTCATTAAAATTATCGCCCGTGAGATCCTTTAGAATATTTCAGTTCAGTTCATTTCAGTTTGCACAGGACTGTATGTGGCTAACGAGCCAATCGAGCGTACAGATTTCTTTCAGTGGTATGCCACAGAAGAGCGTCCACCACTTAAAACAATATCTTCAAAAATATCTTCGGGTATGAGAGTAATCTGGAATGCAACAGACAAAATCCCCTCACCAATAGATGAGGAGAAACATTAGTGCGTTCCAAAGACAACATGAGGATCATACCAACTATTCCCTTACGGATAAAAATCAGGAAATAATGAAGGCCACAGAGAGTCAAGTCCATTCTTGAAACCCCCTACCGAAGTAGAACAAACAACTTTTTTGGGAAGTCGATTCCAGTAATTTACAACCCTTTCACTAAAGAAGAAATTACGAACATTGGACCTGACATGTCGCTTAGCCTGTTTTAATGGGTGGCCCTGAGTACCCACACTTGGCGCCAGAGCGTACAATTCACTGGAATGAATAGTACTGAAACCTAACATGATTTTGAAGGTTCCAATCAGGTCCCCACGTAGCCGCCTTCTTTTGAGTGAGAAGAGCTCTTGACTCAGCAATCGTTCCGCATACGACTTACCCGATTTCCATCAATCATACGAGTAGCTAAACGTTGAACACCTGTGATGATTGTTTGAATAATAATGAATACTGATCAATAATTCCGTAATTCAAATTCTTGTTGTTAAAGGTACATTATTCAATACATACTGTAATTCGAGTGAGCGTCGTTTGTTCTCACTTACTATCTTGGGTTGGTTATTCAATTCAATTCAATTCAATTATCACATCTAGCGTCGCGAACAGCAATTCTTCATGGCAAATTCAAGCCTGGAACCTCTCGATATAAATTCAAATGCTCGAGAAATTGAAGACTATTGTAAAAGCTTCGAAATTTGGTGTATGAAACGACCGAAAGCTGAGAATGATAAAAAAATCGGTTCATTTTCTAAATGCAGTCGGAAAATCTGCATATACGTTAATCAAGAATTTAGCCTATCCTGATCCTCCTGTTTCTCTTCCATACGAAACGCTGAAGACGCTTTTAATGCAACACGTGTAACCTGTACATTTCAAAGCAAAATTTCATTCCATGGTGCGTCAGTTCAATCAAGGAATTCGCGAATTTATCCTACAATTGCTAATTCAAGCAGCGAAATGCGACTTCGGTGACTTGATAGAAATGCAATTGAAAGATCGTCTAATTGCTGGAATACATGACAGTGTTTTGCAGAATGAATGATCACAGTTCGCATACGAAGGTAGCCATTCACTGGTGTCCACAAGGTTAGCGAAAAAGGGGACGGCCAAAGGAAACTTGGCGCAGAACGTTGGAACGCGAACTACATGCACAAGGATTCACGTTGCAGACGGAAACGGAAGCAGCGACAGACCGGAACCACCGGGGTTGTCTTCGCCTCATGTGCCACCCGGCACGGAGAGGACTGACTGAGTGAGTGAGTGATGAAATCCTCTGGGGACCTGCAGGATAAAACAGATCGAAGGCAAAAAACTCTCTCCTAACGCGTTGTGCAGCAGCTGCGCATTGATCAGTCTATTCAAAGTCCCCTGAAACTTCTATACCTAAGTCACGAACTTTCGACACCCCATTTATCTCAAGTATACCATCTAGACCAGCAACCTCTAGCTTCTTAATGACTTTAGACAAGAGATAGCTTTTAGTGAAGTTAACTGGTAGATCCCATGTAGCAGACCACTTGATGACCTTTTCTATATCCTCAAGAAGATCCTGTTCATCCAGTGATCCGATCAATTTGACATCATCTGCAAAAATATAGCAGGGACACTTAAGCGACGCTGCCAAATCATCGATGAAAATGAGGAAAAGTAGCGGTCCGAGTACGGAACCCTGTGGGACTAAAGGCTTCTATTAGGTCGCCTAACAACCGCCGTCACTTTAGTGAGAAGAGTTCGATGTCTTTGAGTCTTGCCTCATAGGTTTTATCAGTCTGACCCTCAACCATCCTAGTCGCAAGGCGCGACTCGGAGACCATGATTTTTTCCCACTTATGGGCTAAGGCTGCAACGTCGCCTAATAAACCTTTTGGAATTCCAAAGGGTTTCACGCAAGTTATCATTATTGAATTGCTGAAGCTTGCCTCTACAAAAGCTTCAAAAGGTAATCCAATGAAAACTCTCGTGGGTTGACCCAAGCTGCTGTTACGTAAGTTCTTTTCAAGGAACCGTGTGGTTAATCATTGAAATGACCTCTAGATGATGTGATAAATTTTTCTAGTATTTTAAGATTTAAGAAGGAATTAGAGGCCAACGGGGATGCCTCATTTCTGTCTATGAGAAACTTGAAACTGCTTTCAGCGAAGTGACAAAACTGACTTATATGTCGAGAAATTGTCCGCCCGACTGTCAATGACGACTAACGAGTTAAATGAAGCTGTTTTAGCCGTCCTTACACAAGAAATTGAAAATATCACTCGATCAATCACAATTTTCTTTTGTCGCCAACAGCCTGCCCAAACTAGATACAGTAGGTTTAGTCGTGAATTGCTATCGGTTTATTTTAACATTGGCCATTTTTGTCATTTGCTAGATGGTCGTGCATTTTCAGCTTATACCGAACACAAACCACTTACAATGAATCAACTGAATGCAACGATCTCATCTACAGACGGTTATTTACCATTGAAGATGCGACAATTTGATTGTGTAAAAGTTTATAAATGATGTATGATATCAATCCAGGTCTATTCAACATCCTTTCCTGACGCATTTTCCAGAATGAGCATGCTCAGCCACAGTGTAATAGATTTTGACGATTTGGCCGTTTTGCAGATAAAAGACGAACAACTTAATCGTACCTTCTGGTGCTGGTAAGCTGAAATGAATTCCAAAATCGAAATCGAATCATTCAATTTTATGTGATGTATCCTCCAACAAGCCTATTCCACTAGTACCACGACCATGGAGTACATTAAATGGTTGTCGGAATGCTTTGACTAACTAGCGTCACAAGAAAAAGCAGTTTTACTATGTTTGCATCTATTGCGGACACCAGCATAAACCTCCAGCAAGAAACTTCATCCTTTCTATTTAAGATCTCCTGAATGCAAATCATTTATTTCAGCTTTACGCAATGTAGGAGGAATAAAAGTTGTATCATTCACGCATAATAAAACGTCAGGATTCAGAACTCAGAACTCAGATCTGAGAAAATTTAATGGTAGAAATGCAGTAAGCTTAACAATAACCATAGGATGAAAAGGTATATGGTATATATAAAGAATATAAAATATCTCGAAAATCAATAAGGACAGCCACATACCGCATGGTTCGTCATAAACTCATCGAGTTTGGAAGCAAAACCTCAACAGATTCCAAGCGTGTGATTTCTTCTGGCAAAATGTTCCAAGTGAAACAAATTCTTACCGAGAAAAAATTACGACGAATCTCCAATCGAGAATGCGGAATGCTTAAAGCCTTTGAATGTGTTCGTTTTCGAGTAAGGCTATTGGTCTTTAGCAAGTGTCTAAGGGGATGGTTTTCAATATGCAAGATTTTAAATGTCAACATGAGGTCACTACGTATCCGTCGTTGGGTAAAATTGTGTAGGTTCAGTTTTAACATTCCCTCTGTGAAAGACAAATTTCTGTAAGGGGGGATCAACTTTGTAGTACGACGATAAAGCCTGTCGAGTAGTTCGATATCCTTACTCAGTAATGGTGCCCAGGCTTGGATGGAATATTCTATAACAGGACGTATATACGTGTTAATTACCCGGGGTAAGGTTTCGGGCTTAAAAATCCTAAATATTCTTTTGAGAAGACTCAAGATACGACAAGCTTTATTGTACATCATCCAAAAATGATGTCGAGGCTTAAGGATAAACGAAATCAAGATACCGAGATCTTTTTCTGCGGTGGTCCAGACGAGATTTTGCGTGCCAAGCTGATGCGTGTAGTGCAGAGATTTTCCAAGCTGCAGCATTTTACATTTCGCAGGGTTAAATGGTAACTCATTTAACTGGGACCAACGAAATAAGGTGCACAGATCCCGTTGTAATGCCGTACGGTCATTAACAAACCTGACATGTTTCCATATTTTAATTTAATCGGCAAATAGTATCAAGTTGCATCCAATATCCTATATTATATCGTTCATATACACCAACAATAGAAGAGGTCCAAGCACCGAGCCTTGCGGAACTCAACTCGTGACGTCTGTTTCGCAAGATAAGAAGCTGCCAACGTGAACTCAGACGTGTCTATTAGTAAGATAGTCCCTCATCCAATTCAGCAGTATTCCCGTTAATCCATAAGCTTCGAGCTTTTCAATTAACATGTCATGGTTGACTCTATCTAAGGCTTTGGAAATATCGATGTAGCAAGCATGTAAAGCCTCACCCTCGTTTAGTGGCTTGGTCCAATCCTCAAACGTTGTAAGGAGGTTAGATGAACAGCAACGATCTCTTCGAAAATCGTTTTGTGCAGCGGTCAAAATATTTTGGTTTTCAAAATGTTCTCTTATGCGCGCAGTCACAATACGTTCCATTAATTTAAAGATGAGCCAGTTTAGATGAGCCAGTTTCAAAAACAATGAATCGACGTGCGCCAGTTTTATTTTCATCTCGAATGGAAATGAAACACGATTCAAATACAGGAATATAATATAAGGTAATGCCTTTCATTTCAAGGCTAAAAGGTTAGATCCGGATCGAGAACAAAATCTAACGATGCAACACTAGAAACAAAATGTTTTACGCACGTGGCGAGAATTGCAAGACGTGACTACTAGAGACAATGATATAAATTCGTCATTAATATCAGGATCTGCAAATTTCTGGAATCAGTCAAACATGTTTTAACAGTTCGACAAACAGGTTGAATATGACCGGATTTTTAGCACTTTGTGACATTAGGCTTGGCAAAATTGCCAAGTATGATGTAATGAATTCTGCTACATGATGCACACTTCCCAACTTTGATTGAATTAGAATGGCTACTGGCAACGCGACGAAAACTGGTTTGATGTTTGAATAGTTGCGCTACAATAGAATCATTCCCTGGTGACAAACAAGTCGTTGCAGTACGTGGCATTGGATATTATTCTGAGTGAGATCAAAAATTTTTAAATGAGGGTTCTGGCAATTTCAAAAGTTTATTCTGTAGAACACTGTTATTAATTATAGCAATCAAGCTATCTTTCAACTGCATTTCCAGCAAGTCATCGAAATCGCATTTGGCAGCCTGAGGTAACAACTATAGAAAAAATCACGAATTTCTTGAGTAGGCTGCCGCACCATTGCATGAAATTTCGCTCCATCAGATGTTTTGAAGTACACAGGTTCTAAATGCTGCAATAAAAGCTGCTCTAACGACTCGTATGAGACAGAAATAGTTGGATGAGGATATTCCAATTTTTATTTACGTATAAGCGGATTTTTCAATTGAATTAAAAAATAAATAGACTCCTTATAATTTTTAGCCCTTGGACGTGTTCACCACCAAATTTCTAATCTTTCAAAATAATCTTCAATGTCCCATGCATTTGTGTTTATATCAAGGAGTTCCGAGCTTGAATTTGACATGAAATTGATGTTCGCGACCCCAAATGTATTAGTTGAATAATGGAATTATGTCTAACATGTATTTTGAGCAGAATTACTCGCTTTGGCGGTACATATACAAACAAACAAAACACCAATTTATTGGCAGTAGTGGGCTCTCCTTTGAAGCTTTCCACCGACAGAAATTCTGGACGCTCGACTGGCTAATCAGCCATTTACACTCCTGTTCCAACTGAACTGAGCTGAACTGAAAAGCAATCGGAATAAGCAATTGGTCACGAAGTATGTTCGAATATCGAACAAATAATTAATAATAGCGTATAACAAAATTTACAAGAATAAACAATCAGTGGTGGTCGATAGTACGATTACCACACGATTGTCGACTAATTTTAAATTACACTTTTTCAGCTTCAGGGTGGTCAACTTCTGGAACAAGCTTCCTGAAGAACTTAACTCCTGTAGTTCCGTCTTAACTTTCAAGCAGGGTGTAGACAGTGACTGGGGTAAGTTATTCTCTGATTACATCCCATGATCGCCATGCTTAGATTGTCCTCCATTTTGCTCGCTATTCATCGTAGCAATTTTATCGCATCTTCTTATTCTTGATTCTCCATCAGCTGACCTCTCAACGTGTTGGCGAGGAGAACCTGCATTTTATTTTTTTCAGCATCGATTATTGCGTGTTGCTGTCCTACTACTATCCGGTATATCGCCTGGTACCGCGATCAACAGAGATTGCAAACGGAGGAAAAAGAAAATTACCTTTTGGCAGTGCATCGATTATAGCGCGGTGCTCCCCAACTACACTCTCCTAGTCCTACGACCATCATAGTTTTCACACGGAGAACAAGGATGGACCCTTTGGAAGTGGTGGATGGTTCTCTTAACTTTTCACCAAAAGAAATTCAGGACGCTCGATTGGCTTGTCAGCCACTTACTGTCCTGTGCATACTGAACTGAACTGAAATTAAATATTTCAGAGTGCTTTTAATTTGGATAGCATTTGCGAACTATAATTCTCAGATTTTACGTAGAGGCGCTATCAGCTTTTTGAGTTGCTCGTTGACTTTTCTTAATTCTCTATGAAATAACTGCGGTGGCTACCTTTCACTTTTGGCAGTTGGTTAGTGGAGAACGTAACTTGTTCATTGATTCTAATATTTTTAATTCCACAGCAATAAGTATTCGATGTTCTATTTATTAGTAATCAGTCATCGTGGATTCAAACTAATTTGTTTTTCTTAATCAAATAAATGTTGATTACATAGGTGGCTTTTGGCGGCCTTGCTATGTACTCAGTCGCATCGTTATTTTATCACGTGGTCTGGCGTATATTTTTGTCCTCATGTTTGAACGGTTACAGATTCACATAGTGCATGGAAAGCGTAGACTTACTCAACTATTTTTTCCATATTACAACCAATTTTACGCTTCTCAAAATTTCTCAAGTCCAGATGTAGTACTGATGGTTTTTTATGCTAAATTACGAAACCCTCGAATCACAGCAATTTTTAATCGCATGTTTCAGTAGTTTTACTGCCAGTTTTATTCAATTATATATTTTTCGACCATCAGCTATAATAAATCTTGTGAGACTGTCTGGCTCTATACTTGTGACTTCGCGTCCAATTTGCCACAACAGACACTCTTATATTATCTTACAGGTATTCAAACAGTTTCCTTTTGTTGATTGTGTTCGGTAGCCACCTTAATTTGTTTGCGTTTTATTACAAGTCTTATTCGATCATATATATATATATATATATATATATATATATATATATATATCATATATAATATTTATATAGCTATTACGTATATATACTCTCTCTCTCTCGTTCTGCCTCTCTACTCTCTACTCGTCTCTTGTCAGCCCCCACCCTTCTTTGCCCCGCTTGGCTGGTTCCCTTCCCCCCCTTCCGGCCCGCCCGCTTCTCTCACTCGGATAGTTATCTCGGGGACGTCTTCTGTATCCACAGAAGAAAAAAAGACTACTGACAGCAGAAAGAACATTCTGATCAGTTGATGATGGATTCGTCAGCAATGTCGCATAGTTTTTAGTATCAACAAATGCAAAAAATTCGGATTAGTACCGGCGTACGATAACGAATGAATCTGCGTAGGTCCGAGAATTTTTGCCGGTTCAATAGCCGAACGCAAACTCATTGCTCGCATTTCTAGGAAGCGGAGGCGTACATTGTTTGAATGCATACCAGACATGAAAGCAAGTTGAGCAGCCTGATCGCAATGCTGTTCTGCTGTGACTTCCTGAAAGTTACACTCCGTGGCCAGTGAATTCAACCTTAGAACGAATTGATCGATATTTTAGAAAAGAGATTCCACGTTAATTGTTTCAGTCGCCACTATCGCCTTTATTCTTGAATAGCCTGCCGATTTTGGTATTTGCGAATGAGTAATCCATGAAATGTCTGGATTATAACTATTCTACAGTGTTTGTTGAGCTCCGATGGTATGCTGTCGCTCCAGGAGCCTTTTCTCTCGCTAAGTGGTCGATCGCTCGGTTGAGCTCATCAAGAGCCGGTGAATTGCATACTCAATGGTTGGTAAAGACTTCACAGTTCCAAGTGCGCTTTCCTTGGAGTATAGAGAGGTGTTTGTGTATGAAATCACAAGCCTGATGCAGGTAAAGTGCCGCACATTCATAGACTGCATATGGGCTAAGACAAGTATGAAAACGAAAATATAAATGGCGTGGTTATTGACCGTGTTTTCGCATGCAGCGCATTACCGTTGGCATATCAATTTAGCAAGTATTAGCTGCACGACACCGAAGGACTTCACGATCGCACATCCATACAGAGAGAAGATATGCTCGACCCATCTTTTCATCTTGTATGCTATCGAAAATCCGTATCTGCATTGTTCTCAATACCGAAGCTAAATTCGGTTTAATCGTCTTGCATATCGCATAGAAATCTGCTGAAACTTAGTTCCTAGGACTTTAAGAAGGCTTAGGTTTTTGTCAGAAATACTTACCGTTTCTCGTTTAGAACAACAGTCATCACAGGAGCTTTTGTATGGCCTTTTATCCAAAGGCTCCGGGTTGGATCCCCTAAGCCAACCACCTACTTTGGCCTAATAAACCCCGTAGTATCACGCCCGCAAGTAACTATCAAAATACTGGTAAAATGGCAGATCCCGTGCTCTTGCTCTCTGTTCACACTGCTTTCGATTATCTCACACTATGCAAACTTTTATAATAACCTTTCATTGTTTTGTAGTTCTCTGGTTAGCCCCGACAGAAGTAAATCTTGTTCATTTAGGTCTCCAAATTTAGCTACTTTTAATATTTCGCCTGCTTTTATTGTTTCCAGAGCGTTCTTGCGCCTACGCGTACCGTTTATAGTGGGGTCGTTTAATGTACGCAGTTTAACTAGCATCGGCCCCGGACAGCTTTAGCTCGCACACTTGATATCCTCAATATCGATTTATGGTCTCTATCAGAAACGCGCATATATAACTCTAGCTTGGTTACGCGATTCCCTTATCCTTCGAATTTAAGCAAGTCGTACCATCTACGTCTGTCCACTGATTACAATGACACGGTCAAGCCAGTGTTGGAATAGTTTTCTGTGACACAACTGAGATCGCACTGTTAGATGAAATCTCAGTCGACAGTCCCCCTTATACAGTAAGACTACAGGGTTTGTGCAAGAAAGGTCCATGTCGCAATCGATCCCGCAACCTGTTTGCGGTTTTATGGAAAATTACAAGAACTCAAACTTGCATGGAGGAGTGACATCGCTGTTTTAATTGGAGAAATGAATACACATGCATATCGTCTATATTCTAACTAGCATTTCTTGGATGGTAGGCTTGTTCTCTTAAAGCGGCACTGTTCCACGCAAATTTACCATATCGCTATCAGTTACCCGTTGCGAGGTAGAATACGAAATTGCCGGAGAATTCAGCAAGTCTATCGCGATGGCGTAGTAGATAATCTTTCCAATGCGGTGTCCGAAAATATCACACAAAGTGGAGTGCGATTGCTACTGTAATACACGTTCTGTGTAGGTAAAACCAATGAAAATGGACAACGCCTTTTAGAAATGTGCACACAGTTCAGTCTTTGTGTCAGTAACACTTTTTTCAAACAAAACCACAGCATAAAGTCTCTTGGAAACATCCTCGCTCTAAGCATTGGCATCAGCTTGATCTTATTCTTGTTAGGCGCACTAATATAGGAAGCGTACTCCTCACCAGTTCATATCACAGCGCAGACTGCGACACTGATCATTCACTGGTCTGTGCAAAACTGAAGCTTCCCCACACGAGATTCCACCGCACCAAATTGTCTGCTAAACCAAGGATAGAAGTCACGCGCATGTGCGAACCTAATCTAGCTGCGCGGTTTGCAAAAGCCTTCATAGCCCAGTTCAACAAGACAACCCCACTCGAAGCGGATTCAAAAAACTGGGAATCGATAAAAAGCTGTATATACCGAGTCAAATTTTCCACTCTCGGTCCGAAGAAAGCTCGAACGAGCGACTGGTTTGAAGTAAAAGATGACTACTGTGTTGGATGAGAAATGGTCAGCATTCTGGAACTTCAAAGGTATGCCAACAGATGCAAACTTACAACTTTTAAGAGCAGCTAGAAATAAGGTCCAACAGACTGCAAGACGATGTGCAAATGACCATTGCACTGAAATTAGCCTCTGTATTTTAAAAGCTGCGGATACCGGTATATATGATGGGATCAAGAGAGCCTTTACTTACTTCCTTTTACTTTTGTGCGACGATCTCCTCTTGGAGGATGAGTCGGCTTCAATGAAGATTCTTGGGAATTTGGGTACAAAGCGGCGTCCCAAGCACCACTCGGCGTTTGTTCGAGTCAGCTTTTCTAGCCTTTGCACAACCAAGTGCGACCTGCAAGGCGGCAGTGAGTTCCCAGAAAGAGGTGGTGGTTGCTGGGGGTCGGATAGAGAAGGAAATCACGTCCAGAATTGCTAAGGCCAGACTGGCATTCACGAAATTCAAGTGCCTGTGGAAGAGACGTGATTTGAGCTTAGGTATTAAAGGAAGGATATATTCCACCTCATCAGAACAACTGGAAGCGGGCGACCAGGCATCAGTGAGTTGATACGTGAAACAGATGGTTTGCCAGTATTTAACATGCACAGACGCATGGAGCGATGGGCAGAACATTTTGAGGCACAGTTTAACTGGGCTTCTGCACCCACTGATTTAGAGAATACGGAACACTGTACCCCATGGTCGATTTCTCTTGAGGCTCCGACTCAATCAGAGATTTACAGTGTAGTCCGGAGCCTTAAGCGCCATCGGGCATCAGGTGCTGATGCTTTGCTTCCGTCATTGTTCAAAGATGGCGGTTTCGCTTTAGTTCGCGAACTTCAAGCGCTGTTCGCCAACATATGGGCTGAGGAACGCGTTCCGATCCCGTGGAGAGAATCAGTAATTGCTCTGATTTTCAAAAAGGGACGGTGCGATTCCTGTGAAAATCATCGGGGTATCAGTCTCATTTCAGTAGCTCCTAAAATATTGGCGTCCATTCTGCTTCAACGATTGAGTACCAAACGGGAAGAGCAAATCCATGAGGAGCAAACCGGGTTTCGTTGCTGTCGGGGGTGCATAGATCAAATTTTCACACTCCGTCAGTTACTGGAGCAACGCCACACTTTTCGTAAACCAACTATCGTGGTATTCCTTGACATCCCAGCGGCATTCGATTCAATCGATCGTGAAAGTCTTTGGAACTGTCTACTGAGACATGGAGTGCCCGAAAAGTATGTTTGGATCTTGAAAGCATTATATTGCCAAACTTCGGGCAGGGTTCGAGCGTACGGACAATTGTCGTCCTCGTTCAATATCTCCAGCGGGGTGCGGCAGGGCTGCCCTATCTCGCCGTTCCTTTTTAACTTCGCGATCGACGATGTCCTGAGAAAAGCTTTAGCTGGCCTGGTGGGCACAGGTGTTGAACTTCTGCCGGGTGAGCGAGCGACCGATCTAGAGTATGCCGATGACATCGCACTTCTGGGAGATGACCCTCATATAATGCAACAAGCCCTGGACCGCCTGGCACTTGAAGCTTCAAGGTATGGCATGTGCCTAACAAGTGTAAAACACTTACCCAGGATTGGAGCGGCTCTCTTCCAAACCTAACTGTGTGCGATGTCAATCTTGAATTGGTCGACAGCTTTGTTTACCTTGGCAGTTGTATCTCCGCTGGAGGTTGTGTCGAGGACGAGATCTCACATCGTGTTCGCAAAGCGGGTGCAGCGTTTGCTAACCTTCGCCACCTGTGGCGTCGACGCGATGTTTCACTCCACAATAAAGGCCGAGTGTACAACGCAGTGGTGCGTGCTACACTGGCTTGCCGAAATACCTCCACGTGGTACCAGCTGGGTGGGCTCGGTTCTCCGAGCTCAGCGAAAGGTTCGGCGGTGGTGTCTGAGGGTGTGGTGGGTTTTCGCCTGGCAAGCGTTCTCCCTATAAAAAGCCACAAAAATCCAATGATGACATCACGACGCGGCGGATGTGACTCGCCGCTCCAAAAGTCACTGCCCCTTGTCCTATCCAAGGACATTGTATGGTGCACAGGCAAAAACTGAAGTCACCAACCTATCAACGGGGTTATCGGGCTCCGAACTGGAAATTCCCAGAAAAGGGCGTATGAACCGCTTCGTCGGTCACCGGCCACCGATAGGTGCGAACCTCTCTCGCTCCACTGCCTTGTGGGTAAAGGCTCGGGGTGGGACCCCCTAAACGAAATCTCCCCTACTTCGGTGTAGGCAACCGGGTAGTATCATGCCTACGTTCAACGATGCCGATGACAACGCTTTGTACCCCCTTAATAAGTGCTACACTCCTTTATGGCTGCGAAACCTGGTCTATCCGAGCGGAAGATGTCCGTCGCCTTTCTATTTTTGATACCCGTTGCCTGTGTAGAATTGCTCGCATTCGGTGGCAGCATCGTGTTACAAATATAGATCTCTGCAAGCGGGTGTTAGGACCAGGTGGCGTATTCGTTTGCCTGGGTGGGGTCCAAAAGCTCCACCCAATAGTTGGCTGGAAACCTTACGCGATATGGCTAGAAACCGAAGTCAGTGGCGCCAGTGTATTTTATTGTGTGTCATAATTTTTTTATTCGGTATTATTTTACATGAAAACACAAAAAGAAAAACAAAAAAAAAAAAAATCGCATGCAGTGAAACTACAAAAACCAGCTGCTTTTTTGTGCATTTGCTTTTGCGTATTCAGCTTGCCTGCTTTCCTGTTTCCACGCGCTTGCTTATCTGCTTTTCCTGCTTCATTTTGCTTGACACTTTGTCTGGCTCCAGACTTGTGCTTCATGATGATGATGATGCTGATGACCTCGGTAAGAACACTATTGCTATACGGGAGTGAATGTTGGACAGTTCGCTCAGATGATGTTAGGAGGCTTGAGGTCTTCGACCAACGTTGTCTGTGTAGGATTGCTCACGTACGTTGGCATCACCACGTTTGCCATTCTGAGGAAGCAACGGCACTAGCCTTCAAACAGCCATTAACAGACGTCGTCTCTGCTGGTTGGGGCACGTCCTGCGCATGAAACCCGAACGGTACCACGCCGAGCACTTTATGCGTCAGCTGGTACAGACAGGAAAAAAGTGGCTGGCGTTCAGCCACTAACATGGAAGAGTGGCTTGAAAAGGCTCACTTCTGGTTTAGCCAGGGTTGGACGAGCGCGCTTGCCTGGATGGAGTGCAAGAGAAGGTGAGAATGTATGGCTCGACACATTGGCAACGATGACAATGAACCGACATCAATGGAAAGAGTGCATCATCTCTATTACTCCCTGACATTTTCCTGTCGTTCAAAAACTATATTGAAAACAAACCCAAAAAATGACGTGTGTAAATGGACAAAAAATAACCACTGTTCCCCTCTCACGGTTTCTACCCGATTTGTACCACCACTCGCTTTGTACATTTCATTGTTTCTGTTGAACGGCGCCATATCTGTATCAGATGGTGCATATATATATATATATATATATATATATATATATCCACGCTATTTAAGAATAAGGGTGATAGAGGCGACTGTAACAATTAAAGAGGAATCTCCCTTCCGTAGAGTTTTCTCCCTACTTCGGTGTAGGCAACCGGGTAGTATCATGCCTACGTTCAACGATGCCGATTACAACGCTTTGGACCTCCCTTCTCGCTTTGTACATCTCATTGTTTGTGTTGAACGGCACTATATCTGTATCAGATTGTGCAAATATAATAAATAATATATTTCTCCGAATCTCAAAGTGGCTTCCGCAGGTGAGATCAACCGTAGACATGATCCTATCTCAGAGAAAACTTCAAGAAAGGTAACGGGAACAGCGTATGCCATTATACGCTGTTTTTATTGATTTATCGAAAACATTTGACTATGTCAGCAGGGGGGTCTTTTCAAACTGCTTGATCTTATAGGCTGCCTCCCAACACTGCTCAAACTCGTTATTTCCTTCCACTCTGGAATGAAGGACTCAGTCCATTTTAACGGTTTCAGTTCCGAATCCTTTGAAATTCGACGAGGCGTCAAACAAAGGTGTATTCTTGCTCCCACGCTGTTCGGCAGTTTCTTTGCTCTGCTTATGAATGCACGCTTTTTGAGCGAGAACAGATGACATTTATCTATGCACGCGAAGTGGTGGCATGCTTATCAACCTGAACAGGTTGAGAGCACAAACCAAGTTACGGGATGTGCTTATCCGTGACCTGCTGTTTGCCGACGATGCTCACTCCCAAGTGAACCTCCAGTTGCTAATGTACTGTTTTTCGTCGGCATGCAAAGACTTTGGGCTAATAATCAGCATGAGCAAGACCAAAGTCCTTGGTCGAGGGATTGTATCACCTCCTATCATCACTGTTGAAAACTGTCAGAATGAACCAGTACATCATTTCACATATCTTGGTTCAACCATTGCGGATAACCTCTAGCTAAACACGGAGAGATGTGGATTGGCAGAGCAGCTGTCATTTTGTCCCGATTGAACTCTCGTGTTTGTGGTAACCGCAAGTTGACTGTAAAGACAAAGATGATGATATATAGCGCGTGCGTACTGAATGCTTTACTGTACGGCAGTGAAACCTGGACCACCCACGCAAGACACGAACAGAGGGTGAATGCTTTCCATCTACGAAGCATCCGTCGTATTTTGAACATATCGTGGATGGACAGAGTGAATAATGCTGAACTGCTTTCAATAGCTGGTCTACAGAGCATGTTTACCCTATTACGACAGCGCCGCCTGCGGTGGCTTGGTCATGTCTA
The DNA here is from genome assembly GCA_013407085.1 of Atriophallophorus winterbourni. Lineage (NCBI taxonomy): Eukaryota > Metazoa > Platyhelminthes > Trematoda > Plagiorchiida > Microphallidae > Atriophallophorus > Atriophallophorus winterbourni. The sequence continues at coordinate 68,895 of JACCGJ010005792.1, forward strand.
CAGATTGGAAAATGGTCGTATTCCGAAAGATCTACTCTATGGTGACTTGCAATTAGGAAGTCGACCATTGGACAGACCGCACTTGCGGTACAAAACGTTTACAAAATAGATATGAAAGCTCTTGGCATTGACTTTACGGGTTGGGAAGAACTTTCTCTTGACCGCTCACATTATAGGCATTGTGTAAAGCGTCGTCTGCAAGCTGGGGAGGAGCAGATACACTAAAATCTCGGTACTATGCCACCTCGTTACTATGCCACTTTTGCTCGGTCCCGACAAAATTCAATACAAAATAAATTTACTATGCCACTCCCTACTCTCGCTACTATGCCACTATTCTGTGACTATTTAAAAGTGCATTTTTGCGCATTTTACGCATATAGTCAGCTTGTTTCAAGGTCAAACACGCGATGTTTCTGCCTGACGCCAGCTACAACAAGCCAACCACCTCACGCACAACAACAAGCCGCTTTCCTACTCTTGCTTTAAGTATCGATAGATAGACCCACGAAAGCGCGCGCACAAACAGACACTCACAACAGTGACATCGTTATTTTTCAAACTATTCAGTCCATAAAGTCAGCTCAGAAACGCAAGCGAACCGACTTTACGCTGAAGGAGAAGCTCGAAATCATCGATGCTGCGAAGAAGGAGCCAAATCAGTCCAAGTTGGCGAGGGAGATTAGCAAGAAATGGGGCGTCGAAGTTAAGAGAACCACCGTGAAGGGCATTGTCAGCAAGAAGGATGCAATTGAAGCTGCAATCAAAGCTGGAGTTCCATCGAAGCGCATAAAGCTGACGCAGCCTCAAGACCCGAAGCTTTAGGAGTGAGTGCTGATGTGGCTGAAGCAAGCAAGAGGACTGCATCTGCCTGTCAGCGGGGATCTGATCAAGGAGAAGGCGATAAAACTGGCCGAGCTGATGCACATCCTAGACTTCATGGCGAGTGACGGTTGGTTAGACAGCTTCAAGAAGCACAATGGCGTCACGTTCAAGACAGTGCAGGGCGATGCTGGAGCGGTGGATTCCCAATCCCTTATTGATTGGCAGCATCAGGTTCTGCGGCAGTTCTCTGCAGATGAAGTCTTTAACCTGGACGAGACTGATGCCAGCGTGTGATCGGCTAGACAACGAGATCCGACGAAAGACGATGCGTTAGCCGACGATTTCTAAGAGCTTTGAACTGATCGATTGAGCAAATAAATGATGGACTTGAGAAAATAAGGCCGTTTTTACAAAACCTCGTTACTATGCCACTCTCGCTACTATGGCGCTCTTGCTCGGTCCCAACGGGTGGCATAGTACTGAGATTTGAGTGTACAGCTCTTATGCTGTTGAACGCAGATCACGCCCCCGGCGTGCAACTGGCGCCCTACAACCGAGTTCTGTCCATCGTTGCAAACGCCGCGAAAGAGAATGTTCCTCCCGAATCGGACTGTTTAGTCATTCGAAAAGCTGGGGAACCTTAAAATGCATGCGATTGTGATGTACATCAATGGTCGACATCGACCGAAGGAGGCCAACAACACTGTTTTAATGATTGACGGTTGTGTAACCATGCATCAATTCTGGCCTGCACAGGAAACCGTCTGTCTAGGCCTGGGCAACCTGACAGTATCTTAGCCCACGTGCAGTATCTGACTGTGCGGCACTTTAACTGGATCAGGCTTGTGCTTTCATACATACATACAGGAAACCGTGCTAAATTTGTTTGCCACTAATGCTGAACTGCACGCGGAAATATTTCGTAATCATTTCGAATCATTTTCGTTGGCCTCTTCAAACTGTCAGTATCTCGATCGGTGCACGTTCAGTAACAGTAGCGCTTTGGCTAGATCCAGGCTCTAATACCTACAGTATTTTAATAACAATAATTTTTGTGCAACGTTCAAGTTTGTGGCTAATCTTGCTTTTTATCTCTTTTTAGATTTTAGGCAATGAGCGTTTTGTTGCAATGTCTTCCTGGCGAATTTGTTTGTCTCGAAGAGGTTATCGGGGGTGGTAAACTAGTGCTGACGAACTATAGATTAATATTCATCCCAACATCTGCTGAACTGTCGTGGACAATTTTGTTGAATGTGGTTGCCAAAGTAGAATTGGTTGATTTAACGTGTTTAAAAATTATTTCGAAATTGGGTCTTTCACTTCAGTGAGTTTTGAATGATCATTCCCAATTCGTATATCAGATGTGCCTTTGAAACTGAGTCGGCTTGTGTACGGTGGTTTGAACGTATTGCGGCGTATGACAGACCGTTGTTAAATGAGAGTAGCTTTTGCTTCACATTTCGAAGCGCGCTACAATCACGAATACCTAACCATCCATTTTTATCAAGTAACTGACATCATTATTTTAATACTTTGCTGTAGAATCTACTGACTTGTTATGTGGAATCAAAGGTGAGTTCAAGGTCTATGAATTTTATGGGATGGATAGATGGAGGTGCTCGGCTTGTTCCTGAGCTTGTTTGTCGAGAATTCCGAAGAATGCGATTCGGTCCTTCGTGGCGTATAACGGAAGCTAATCACTCTTTCAGGTTTGGCGCCAAATACAAGTTCTTCATCGTTATTTAGACTATGTCAGTCATATCCTGAGTATCACATCGTCCCTAGTGCCGTTTCTGATTCGACAATGGGAAAAATAGCGGAATTTCGATCACATAATCGTTTTCCATCTGTAGTTTGGAGGTAACTACCGTTCCACTATACACACTTTAATTTACATTCCACGTGTTTCACCTAACATTTGCCCTTTTCACGTTTTTCACTCAAGATCACCGAACACTGGAGCTGTTCTGCTTCGTTGTGCTGAGCCCCGTGTCGGTCTAATGTCCAACCGGAATAGTACGATGAAAAGTTTATGTGTTCGATTACGAAAAGTTGTTTCGAGGATCCTGGTTTGCAATCTAGGAAAGGTTGGTTGAATTGGCAATGAACTAATTATCAACTTAATTCAATGTAATCCTGTCTATATCATGCGTGACACTATGATTTACGGTCTTTTCTGATGTTTTACCACCAAATCATCAAGTTAAACTTTGTCTTTACTCATCTGGATTGTACTGACTGTGGTGACGCCCTGTTAATACTAACTAAGCGAGAAGCCAGTGTATAGGGTTAATCTGATTTCAGATTTCTCTAGCAAAAGGTTTTGAAATGAGTGCCGCTACTGCATTTTAGTGTAAGCAATTGGGCTACCGTCGAGTCGTGTTCTTATTCTTGTCAACAATTAGTTTTCTGATGGTTGTTCAATAAGTTTTCACTTTGCGAGTTTATATACGCTTGCATACACAAAACTGCTTATGCCGTGTCACTTATGGATAAGCGATTTGTGAGCAACGGTTGTTGAAACTTCTACCTCTTTTGGCTTTTAGCAATAATTATTTTTTCCTAGTATTGTGCTGCTCACACCCGTAGCAAAACAATACATTTATAAGCATCTTGGGAGCTTGACCTGAAATCCTTTCGTCATTTTGTATTTGAACATCGTAGTTCGTTATACAGACTCTATTCAACAGTGTCTTCCAAGTGTAACTTTATCTGATTTACCAAAGGTTTTACGCATACATGTTAAAAGCGAAATAACTGTTCGTCCATGCAATAACGTATATCTAACTGACCGAAGCAACTCATAATTCGTGAGCTATTTTTATACGAAGAATTTAACTATTGAGTTTGTGTCTCAACCTCGAGGTGTTTAGCACCCTGGAGTTACATGCAGATCCTGACACTAAATGAGCATTTAATGCAAATCAACCTTGTTAATAATCTTTAGTAACCAGTTGCACGTGATATCTCACTCTCCTTATCACTTTTTTATATATCTGGCTGAATCCCGCCAACCGAAAAGCCTGATCCAGACAAAGTGCCGCACAGTCATATACTGCACGTGTTCTAAGATACTGTCAGGTTGCGCAGACACTCATGAGAATGAAAGTAGAAATAGATACCAATCGATTAGAATATGTTTGGGACCGAGAGTGTATTCATAACGCAGAGAAATTTGGGTGCAATCGGTTAGATCAGTTTTTGGTTAACGTTTTAATTCTGACACAGAAGCTTCGTCAGACCAACGCCAGTTGATGAAGGTAAAATACCCGTCCGAAAAATCGGATAAAAATAGGCGAGACAGTTTGTATACCATGTGTAAAATGCACATCTGAAGCGATACGTAGAATCTTGAACCATGCGTAACTTATAAGAAAAGGAAAACTATCTGTTCGGTTCTGATGCACTTCAAGGATAAGACACCTTTATCTAGCGTTACGAATCAACTGTAAGGAGTGTTCGGGTGTTTATATCGGGCAGACTTCCAGCGAACTTCGAACTAGAATCGAAGAACACCGAAAGCGTGTCCGGAGACAGCCCCGGGATGCGAGGAAATATTAATTCGTTATTCCGCCTTGGAGAAGCACGTTTCAATACGGGCCACAGTGTCGATCTAGATGTGGAAATATTGAGACACGGTATTAAACCGTATATCGAACGCCTACGTGCGGAGGCGGTCGAAATTGCAAATGCATATCGACTGGTGGTCAATAAAGTGGATGGAGCAGAAATCTCCACAATCTGGCGCTTGGCACTGATGCGAAGGTAAATAGTTGTTATTCACCTTATACCTACTAGTTAATTAGATTTTTGCTTTTCTTCAAAAATAGCTTTATCTTAGCCCCGTTAGTTATGTACTTTTACGCGCGTGGGCCGCTGTGTCAACTGACCTTGACCATGCTCACTTAGTTTGATGTTGATACACGCTAGTAGGAAAATGGACCACTGATCCTGGTCATTCCCACGAGACGTGACACAGTGTAGGCGTACTATAAGCTGTTTAGCGATAAGGTCAAATCAGTCGTGGTGGGTTGACTGCTACTTAATCATGTTCCCTGTCCTGATTATCACCCTTGGTCTGACGAAGCTTCTGTGTCAGAAGTGAAACGTTACCCAAAACTGCTCTAACCGATTGCACCAGAAATAGATAACGATATGCTACCGGTAGTGAGCTGCATGCGAAAACACTTTGGAGTCTCACTGCGATTTCTATTCCATTTTCATTTCTCATATCTATCTAGTCCTGGGCAACCTGACAGTATCTTAACCAACGTGAACTCAATGACTGTGTGTCACTTTGACTGGATCAACCTTGTGCTTTCGTACATAGATTGAAAAGCCATATCTCTGTCTACGAGCTATCACAAATAGAACGAGACTGCCTAGCTCTAAGTCTTGCTATTCCACGTTTAAAATGGTCAGCAACATGCATTCGTAGATATCTCAGTCCCCGCCGTTATCTCTTGACATTTATTTGGCCGTCTCCGGAATTTGCATTTTCTGGATTAACGAGTTTTCCTGATGTGACATTCAATTCAGGTTTGCTCTTTCCTACCAAGTTGCGTATTTCTATCTTATATCGGCATGGTATATGAGCTAATGTGTGTGTATGTAAGTGTGCTCTTTGATTTGCTTGATATCTGCTTTCTATTGCGTATGCATTACCCAGTTTTTGAGACGACCAGATTACAATATAATTACCATTTAAACAGTATTAGACAAAGTGGCTTAATTATGTAAAAGGGCAGTTTGTTAACTATCAGTAGAATAGTGGTACATTACTGGGCACTCCAGAAGCATATTGCTCGAATAATCGCTAGATTCTGCTCCCAATAAAATGTTCCTGCTCGACGGGTTCGTTCTGCTTGGCGCCGTTTGGTGCTTGAGTCGGAGCGTACAATCAAGTGTGCTTTCAGGATTGCGGTTACCATCTAGCCTAGTTAGCGGATGTTGCTGTTTACACACCTAAGGACAAACACACTTTTACATTTTGCTTCAGCCAACCAGTTAGAAAATCGCTACAAACGTCCAATATAGGTAGCAAACTATTTAAAGGCCTCAAGACAATTGTCACCAATGTGTGTTGATGATGTGAGTGCATTCGTTTTTTTTCCGTAAAACACAATGTAGTGCCATTCTCGTTCACAATATTTCGTTCCAGGAAAAGCCCTACCCATATCAGCTTAGCATGGCAACTATGATAGACCCGAACTAAGCTGTTAACAAACCGCGGGTACTTTTTTCCGAACACCGCGTCAGTGAAATTTTGAAACGGTCACGGGTTTCACACGAGATGCGTTGTTCAAACAGTGTGTTTTAATCTATTGCACTATTCTTACGATTTTAGCCAGCTATCGATTTCATTGAAAATTCAGTTGCAAAGGACGTCCAGTTGTTTAACATGACAACCGAACGTGCTTCTAACGGTTCAGAACTGGTGTCTGTGCACCTTTTAACCTTCTTCTACTGTAAATTTGTGAAACATTGCAAAACATTCTGTCTTATCTCTGTATATATCACCGCGGTGTACATTCACTCCACTTCATTACACCGTTTTATTCACTCTCGAGCTATCACACTCTTGTTATGTTATCCACTCACATGCCACAGATCTTAATTTTTTTATTTGTTCATTTCAGATCCGCAACGATTGCTTATCGTGGATGCTAGAACTTTTCGAATGGCTCAGTTCAAGCGCTTATGGGGTGGAGGCTACGAATATTCGGGCTATTACGACGAAGCGGAAGTTTGCTTCATGGATCTGCCGAACCTTCACGCAGTTCGTCTAAGTTTCGAACGACTTACGCAGCTGTATGCGATGGACTCCGATTCCAGGTGCGTCGTCTCAGGGGCAATCTGATGGTCATCTTATGTCTACAATTCTGAATAATTGTGCTAAGGAGTATAGTTTTCAACCCGTATTTTGTCAAGATTTATTATCAAGGCCAATTTGATGATCGAGGGAAGCAAAATTCATACGATCCGACTTTCATCGGCGCCGGTATTTTATCTCTGCCACATAAAACCCTAGAATCACTTGATATCGATCCACGCTTTTCACAGCCGATAAATTTAAGGACACTTTTATGATAATTTAACATACCAATCGCACACTTGCGCCGTTCGTCACGTGCTCCTTTCGTTCACAGCGTGTTCCTATGTGTGACTCATTTTGTGGTAAGCTTTCGAGTTCTACCGATGCAAGTGTAATAAAAACCGGAAGGTATTTTTAGGAGTTTGTTTACTTTTGACATGCACTTGTGTGAAATTTAAAACGATCATTCTTTTCCGAACTATCACGCGATTCTGTGCTGTGCAGCTAACACCGTGCTAAATTGATCTGCCACCGGTGGTGTGCTAGAGTTTCATTGTTGTTTCCCTTTTTACCCTTTCCTTTGTTAATTTTGTCTTGTCCCGGGCAACCTGGCAGTATCACAACCCACGTGCAGTCTCTGACTGTGTTGCACAGTGTCTGATCATTTTCACAGGAATCACGCCATCCCTTTTTTGAAAATGACATTCTCTCCAAAGGATCAGAACGCGTTTCTTAGTCCATATGTTGGCGAACAGCGCGTGAAATTCGCGAACTAGAGCAAAACCGCCATCTTTGAACAATGTACCAAGGCATCAACACCGGATGCCCGATGGTGCTTAAGGCTCCGAAGTACATTGTAAATCTTTGATTGAGTGGGAGCCTTGAGAGAAATCGACCTTGAGGTACAATGTTCCGTATTCTCGAAATCAGCGGATGCAGAAGGCTAGTTAAACGGTGCCTCAAAATCTTCTGTCCAGCGCTCCATGCGCCTGTGTATGTTAAAAACTGCGAACCATCTGCTTTACGTATCAGCTCACTGATGCCTGGTCGCCCGCTTCCAATAGTTCTTACGAGTTGGATCAATTATCTGAAATTGCCTACAGCTGCCGCAGATTCCATTTCCGTAGCATTAGAACTCCACCAACTTTCCCTGTCGGTTCTCAAACTGACAACCAGTTTACGTTTAATAAGCCTTCGTGACGCATCATGTATGCTATCAGCAAAAAGCAACCGACGTCGGTCCATTAGTTGGAGAGAATTCGCAGAAACCCAGTGTTGCGCCACACGGGAAGTCAGCCCACAACTATCAATCGAAGCTGTTTCCGAAAAGGTTTGTATCCCACTCCATTGTTCGTCGATACTATCTTTGATAACTACTGAAAGATGCAAACTCAAATTGGCCTGAGACTCCCTGTGAAGCGGGAGATCATTAAGCCTGGCAACCTTCAGCTGCCTTGCAACGTTTCTACGATTCCCGCCAAAACTCGTCGAGAGTTTAGCACAGACTAACGCATGATCTGACTATAGACAGGTGCCCCAGTATGAACGGCAATCTTGCACATTCCTTTGCCACGAGTAGCTGATAGCAATATGGTCAATTTGCGTGAACAAGGCCGCCGATGGAGATTTCCAGATGGAGCAGTGACGCTTTAAATGGCGGAAGTTAGTGTGAACAAGGTAGAGTCTGCGCTCTGAGCACAAGTTAAGCAATCTTTCACCGTTGTTATCATGTTGACAATCGAGACCAAACCGTCCACCCACGAAACGCTCGTTTAAAGATAGACTGCCTACACGTGCGTTCATGTCTCCAGTTAAGGCAACGGTGTCACTACTCGGTGCAAGTCCAACGAGTTTTTGTAATTTTCCATAAAACTCATCCCGGGCAAGTTCAGAGCTACAATTACACGGTGCATAGGCAGCAATCACAAACAGGTTGCCGGATTGGTTGCGAAATCGGCCTTTCTTTCACGAAACATGTAGTCTTACTACACAAAGGCGACTGTCGATAATCGCGTAACCGAGCTAGAGTTATGCATGCGTGTTTCCGACAGACAGCAAACACCGGCATATAGGCTATCAAGTGTGCGAGTCAAGGCTGCCTGCTGTCCGATGCTAACTAAAGCCCGTACATTAAACGCCGCTAATTTGAATGGTACGCGCGGGCGGAAGAACGCTCTGGAGGCATTCGAAGTGGCTATATTTGGAAACCTCGATGAACAAGCGGTACTTTTGCCGGGGGTACCCAAAGAACTACAAAACGGAAAACAGTTATTAAAAAGGTTTGCATGCTCTGTGAGTTCATTGAAAGCATTTTGAGCAGAGAGCGTGAGAGCACGCGAACTGTCATTTTTGCCTGTATTTTTATAATCGATTGTGGTCGTGAGACTACCCGGTTGCCCCGATTGAAGTAGGGGGTTGATTTACTGGGCCCCACTCCGACCCTTTGGCTAAAAAGTCTGAACAACTAGGCATTGGGTTGAGACTGCGTTTGTCTGGCCTCTCTTTATCGACCCACCTGGTATGAGTAACTCTGCTGGCACCGAAAGACACCACCCAGTATAGCTTAATGGGTCACGGAGGTACACAAACCATCGCACCATTTTAAGGTCCAGTCTCAGCGCGACAGATTTCATACATAATTGAAGACTGTATAAGCCATGCTTTGCTATCTGGTTTGGCGTCGGTAACAACGCACCATTGATAACCCTCCGCGTTCGTGGATCGCTTATTTCTTTTTTCATTCTATTTCAGAATAGCTCCGCTGTATGATCTATTTATGTCGGCAATACATCTTTCCCATTTATCATATTCTCCCTCAAGCCGTTTGTTTTTCTCTCTTCAGTTGGTTTTCCTCTTTGGAGCGGACTTGCTGGCTAAGCTACATCAGCCAACTTTTAAAAAGTTCTTACGGAATCGCCTCTGCGCTGGAAACTGCTGGTCGTCCAGTACTCGTGCACTGCTCCGACGGCTGGGATCGAACCGCGCAGCTCAGTTCCTTGGCTCAATTGCTGGCTGATCCGTACTATCGCACCATTGAGGTGAATCTTTTTTTTCGCCTATTGCTTGCTACACTCTTTGAATATACGAGATACTTGTACTTGTGTGCGACTATCTCCTCCAGGAGGTTGAGTCGGCTTCAATGAAGATTCTTGGGAATTTGGGTACAAAGCGGCGTCTCCAGCACCACTCGCCGTTTATTCGAGTCAGCTTCTCTAGCCTTTGCACAACCAAGTGCGACCTGCAAGGCAGCAGGGAGTTACCAGAAAGAGGTGGTGTGCATCAACTTACCGTCTACCAGACTCTGTTCCTCAGGGTTTTCTCCCGAAGCCTTTCCCGTGATCGGGTATCTCGCAAGACAGCGGAGGTTGAAAATCAGGGTTTTCCTTCCCTTATATGAAATGGCCTCCCAGGCTAACGAGCTCCATCTGCCCGAAGCAAACTGGTTTTCAGGCGCCAGTCACTCGCCCCTTCTCCTGTTAAAACACGCTGGAGTCTCACTATCATTTCTATTTCCCCCCTCATATCTGTCTAGGCCTGGGCAACCTGACAGTATCTCAGCCCACGTGCAGTCTCTGACTGTGCGGCACTTTGCCTGGATCAGGCTTGTGCTTTCATACCATACCATACCTGTTGGTAGAAGCAGTTCCGCCGGGCTCGGGGAGCCACTCGTGCAGGCCAGAAGCCAGACTTGGTTGTCAGAGGCTATTTGAGACGCGCGACATATGGGAGCATTTTATACACAGTGGGAGCTTATCCCCACTGCCACCCACGGCTATGACAACCTTTCGAACCAATATACGAGATACGCATTATTTCGATATCATATTTTATTGTATTGTGCCATATTGTAATTGATGCAATGATGGAGTTGTGCAACGATGGTGCCCCAGCTTTCAGAGTTCACATAATGCCAGGCGTCAAGCTTCTCGACTTGGATTATGCTGATGATATAGTTCTGCTCTTCGACTCGTACACAGATGCCCAGGCGATACTGAACAAGCTATCTAGTATTGTGCCCGCATTTGGAATGCGTTTTGCACCATCTAAGTGCAGTCTTCTGCTGCAGGACATCGACATATCGAACAGCACTTTGTTACTTGACAATCAGGCTCTTGAAATTGTAGATCGTTTTGCGTATCTCGGTAGTTGTATGAAAAATTCTGCATCGTTAGATGACGAGGTCTCGGCACGCATTTCTAAAGCGACCGTAGCATTCCGCAACCTAGGTCACCTCTGGCGTCAGAAAGGACTATCTCTGTTACTCAAGGGTAGAGTCTATAAAGCGACAGTTCGGGCTGTGTTACTATATGGGTGCGAAACCTGGACCTTACGTAAAGAACACATTCAGCGTCTCCAAGTATTTGACAACCGGTGTCTCCGCAGCATTCTAGGAGTTAGCTGTTACAATGTTATATAATATATATAGCTGTTACAATCGTATGCGCACCGATGCTCTCCGAAATAAGTTGTTGGGTAGTAATGTCGATATAGAGAAGCAGATCAACCTGCATAGGTTACGCTGGCTGAGTCACGTTTTACAGATGCCGGACCACCGACTTCCGAAGCATTCTTTCTGCGACGCAACATCCTAATTGGCGTAAATCTCGGGGTGGCCAAACCGTCACATGGCATAGGCAGTTAAAAACCCTTACTAGTAACCTTTCCAAAGTAGGCGCAGCGCGTCTTCCAGGCTGGTGTGTCCGCGATCAGATATCGCAATGGTTAGTTACGCTTCAGGATATGTCCCGAAACCGTGTTCAATGGCGGTCCTGCACTAAGCATATTCTTGGAGTGTTTGCTTAACCTTGTATGTTGTCCAGTGGAGTGATGAGAAAAGCTTGTTATGATGCATGACAGTGAAAGCTGCAAGGAAGCTGCCGTGCTGATGTCGCTCTACTCGTTCACGAAACTTGTTTGAATGTATGTTCCATTCGATGTGTAGGCACCTCTCCCCATTTTTTTGTGCTTACTCTTCTATAGAAGCCGTAGCAATTTAAGTCCCACCCTTCCCCATCTTTTAGGATTTTACTTTTTCATGGTTGTATGGCAGTTAAGCTTTCGGTACGTGCTACCGGTGTATTGCTGTCCTTGATGATGATGATGATATCATATCGTATTAATACACACATACATACTTAAATACAGGGTCGCACAGATGTGCGATCGTGTTGTACTTGTGTGCTGTGCAGCTAACACCGTGCTAAAGTGATTTTCACTGGTGATGAGCTGCATGCGGAGGCACGCTGGAATCTCAATGTCATCTCTGTTTTTATTATCAGATCTGTCTATGTCTATACAACCTGACAGTTTCTTAACCCGCGCGCATTCTCAAACTTTACTTCACTTCACCTGGATCAGGCTTGTCATTGCATGCGTACGTATATACATACATACACACATGCATGCATGCATGCATACATACATACATACATACATACATACATGCATACATGCATGCATACATACATACATACATACATGCATACATACATACACACATCTTTAATTATAAAAAGAACGGAACTGGACGAATCGCATCGACTACTGAACTGCGTATTCAGGAGGATCCAATTTACCCGAAAAACTGAAGTTGACAGCTGCCTGGCATTCCTGGACGTTCAAGTGAGACGAACAAGCGAAGGAAATTTGGAGATTAGTGTCTACAGGAAGAATACGCACACGGATCAAATCTTGAACTTCCACAGCAAACATCCAACCAGTCATAAACGCAGCTGCGTTAGAACTCTATTCAAAAGAGCAGCAACACATTGCAGCACGCCGGAACTGAGAAGACAAGAAGAAGAATACCTGTTCAAAGTGTTCCAGAAGAATGGATGCCCAAGACGTTTCGTACTACGCAACAAGTTCAACTGTACCCAACAAAGACACGATGACGAAAACAGAGTTAGACGCGCTCTTCCGTATGTGCAGAATATATCAGAAATCGCAGCCCGGGTCCTTCGGCCATTTGGAATAGATGTCGCGCACAAACCAGTGTGAACATTACGCAATCAATTCAACAACGTAAAAGACAAAGTTGCAAAAGAAGAACAATCGAATATTGTCTACAAGATCACGTGCAGAGATTGCGAGAAGAACTACATCGGACAAACCGGCCGCAAGCTAAGCACAAGACTACACGAACACCGGTTAGCTGTACGAAGGCACGACCCAAGGTCATTGATTTCAATACATGTTGATTAATTCGGACACCAATTCGATTGGGACAATACGATGATGTTAGCCAAAGAAAACAACCGACGAGCGCGAGAATTCATCGAAGCGTGGCACTCAACCACGACATCAATCAACCAGCACCTTCAATTGGCTATGGACCAATGAAAACTCGATGGACAAGAATGCAACACATGAATTCCACCAACCAACGGGAGTGATGCCACACGGACAGACGGACCTTATAAAAATCAATGAATACTAATTTTAAGTCACTTCGAAAGAAGTTCTGTTGATGAAGTCATCTAGCTTGATGACGAAACGTTCAACAACAACTATACAAGCTCGGCGAGCACCATCTGAACAACATCCTCATCCTGAGCTACGCATATTCTCCTCTATTGCTGAACATGCATACATGCATACATACATACATACATACATACATACATACATACATACATACATACATACATACTGATTAAATGCGTTATCATTAGTTTGTCGTTAGTTTGTCGAATCTGTTTCTGTTTTTATGGCGTTCTTTGTTTTCTTCGTCTAACTGGTTAGAATCTAGTGATATTTCATATACTACGGAATATTCAATCGCGGGCAACGTTAACTACCATGTTTTGAACTTTTTTTCGCAAATCTCAGATAATTTTTATCCCTGTACTTTCGCTGTTAGAGCGTTAGTTGCGTACAACCTATTTCCGCTCTCACCTACTTTCAATTTTTGTTCAATTTAGGGCTTCTGTGTTTTGGTTGAACGGGAATGGCTTCATTTCGGCCACAAATTCGCTGATCGGTGTGGCCAATCAGCTACTTATTTAACTGGCGACGAAAGGAGCCCAATTTTCGTTCAATGGTTGGATTGCGTACACCAGGTTCGCCATCAATTTGCAAAACACTTCGAATTCAATGACGCGTTCCTCGTAAGTGTTCATCTGTTCGTGAACGTTTGTTGTTCTCAGTTCATCTTGAGTGCATTGCGTGAACCTCGCAATTCCTGTTGTGAAAACAGCGTTTCCTACATAAGTTTGAGTCACTGTTAACCCACGTGTTCTAAGTTATCTGCTCTCCGCATTGTTGCCCTGTTCATCGGCCAACCAACTGAGTGGTTTAGATTGAATGAAGTAGACTCGCTTGAAAGATCATGAATACTGCAAGCAACTTGATGAAGAAACATCCTTGTGTGTATCTAGCGCTAACACGGATGTGCAATCGCTCGATACTTCTGTAGTGTGCTACCGACCCTATGCTAAATTGATTCGCCACCAGTAGTGAGCTGCACCCAGAAACACGCTGGAGTCTCACTGCCATTTTTATTGTACTCTTATCTGTCTAGGCCTGGGCAACTTGACAGTATCTTAACTCACGTGCAGTCCTGGCTTGTGCGGCACTTTGCCTACATCATATACATCATACATTTTTCCGTCGTGTTCTTCCAACCACTGCGATGAACATTCGAACTGTTTGATACCAATCTAATTAGTTCCTGGCTATAATCAAAAAGCCATTAGCTGTGAACAGCAAAACAGCGAGTGTCGAACCTTTCGCTTTCGCTGATTTCTAAACAAAGTAGTTACTGAACCGTTTAACAATTAGTCTGATGCAACGTTAAAATCAAGAATGAGAGCTACGGTAACGCGCAAGATACGTTTTTCATGTGATAACCTTATTGTAGCGGACCACCTACAGCTTAAATCATTGATTGCCTTTAACTGTGTTTCTACCGACTTTGTTCAATTTTCATTTTAAACTACCGTCCACTACAGGTAAAACTCGCCGTTCATTCTTACTCCGGTCTTTTTGGGACCTTCATGTGTAACTCTGAGCGCGAACGCCAGGAATTTTCGCTTGAAACCAAGACGTGTTCGATTTGGGGGTTGCTTTCGCGTCGTCACAATCAGTCAATTGTTAATCATTTCTATGAACCGTCGGAACAAGTATGTCGTTCGTTTATCCATTTCTGTCACTACTCGCCCTCACGGATGTTCACTTATGCAGTACTGCACAGGTAACACCGTGCTAAATTGATTTACCAAAGATGCTTAGCTGTGTACGGTACCACGCTGGAATCTCATTGCCATTCTCTCATCTTATATCTGTCTAGGCATGGGCAACCTGACAGTATTTTAGCCCACACACAGTTTCTGTCAGTGCGGCCTGGATCCATGCTTGTTAATTTATACATACATACGACTCACCAATGCTTTCATTGTGTTTTTTATTACCCAATTTGCATTTTTGGGACAATTTATATATCTCGTTGAACCCTCGTGGAAAGCAATATAGCGCTGTGGGATATCTTACCTAGCGTCTAGCGCCGGGATGATTGGCGTGTTGGTGTGTCCATTCGTATTCGCACTCTGGCATTTGAGAGAGAGACTCCACTGTTCTGATAAGCCGAACCAGAATGTATACTGTCTGTTCACAGATCCTCCTTGCGAAAAGTTTCATGAACCAATCATATTACATCTTTCGCTGTTAGCCAAAACCCAGACGCTGCTCGTAGTGTAGTCTTCATCGTTCAATAACTCCTGCTAATCCATTTTAATATTCCCAGCACTTCATTCAGGCATAGGGGTAGCTATGTTTAACCTGCCTGGTTATTTTTCATCCAATATAAAATCAGAAGCATGGATCTCGGCATTTAGAGATTACGTGTGGGCTAGGATGTTGTCAGGTTGCCCAAACCTACTGCAGTGAGACTGCAGCATGTTTTTGCATGCGTTCCGTAACTTTGGAAAATTAACTTATCACGGTGTTACCTGTGCAGTACTAAAGTACTGCACAATTGCATATCCCTGGATGGTTCGCGCGCCTGATTACCACTGCCCCTTCTGCGGTTTGAACCCTACACATTTCTTGAAATACTACCTAGCCTAAATATTTACCTGATTTTTGATGTTTTATTATCCGTGAAATGTGGCATTCCATTCGTACTGGATGGTTAGTAATATTTATTGCCATTTTGCTTTTTCAATCTCCATCCTAAACGTTGGTTTCAAAATTCTTTTTAAGCTGTTTATCGATCAAGTTTATGTTATGGTGTTGAACTAACGATCGCAGCCTCATTTATTAGCTGATCTTCCGTTCACGTAGTCGAGTGTCCGGCGCTTACGAAAATTTTAATCGATTTGCGTTTTGTCGGTCGGTCCGTCGGGATATTTTATTAGCTGTGGTTTCCTCTTTGAAACTTTACAAGGAAACCCTAACCAACCATATTCACTCATACTCATACATACTACAAGCCCCGGGGAATGGTAGCACCAACGCCGTCTGAACAAGGTCGGATACTTCTGGATGAAGATACTATGAAAATACAGATTTAAAATTATACGCTTTTAAGTATAATCTGGTATTCTCAAGTTATCAAAGTCTAAACTTTGTCAGGAACGTTGCACAATATTTCACCGTTTTGGTTGCTGTGATAAATCCATTGAAACCAAAGTTGGGCTACCTAGTCGAAGATGTGAGAATCCTCTTCGGTCTTCAATATGATTCTGGTTTCTGCGTTCATATATCCATCTTTGATATTTCGCGATCTGAAGTGTAGCCGCTGGTTTTCAATAATCTTTCCTCTAGCTTTTAACTACGTTTCAACGAATCGCACTGAAATAAGGTTGTCATTCAAAGTTGTTTGTCTATTTTCTATGGTGCTGTTGTTGGCCAAGCTTATGCGCTGGCCGTTCTAGTTATCAGTAGTCCTTTTATCCTTGGTCCATGCTTCATATCCGCGCTACAGGAAATGTTGGATTCTCAACTTTATCACATCACCAGATGCTTCCAGTTTTGGCGATATGTCCTGTTTCAATGTCATCTGCCAGAAACTATGTGATGTAACTTGGTGTTTCAAATTCAACAAGACCATTAATTCACTTCACGTGCTTGTTCGTTTGATTTTTTACTTTTCTGACGGTTAGATTTCGATTTGAATTTAGGTTGTGTTAATGTTTCTACATTCACTTTGCATACATTTTTCCAGCGTCTCTTGGAAGTAGATTGGCGCCTGCCTTGTTTGCTCATGTGGAACACGCTGTATCGCGGTGCGTTTCTGCCCTCGTATAACGTCTCTATTGGAACGGTGATCTTGAACAAACCGTTGATTTCACCGTACTCGCAAGATTCCGCTCATTCTATCAGGAACGAGAATGTCGATAATTTATCGTGCCATGATGGTGGTATTGAGGCGAATGAAAAATTCCCGTCATCAGCTTCTACCGACCCGGATAAACCCAAATTGTCCACATGTGACGCAACCTCAGTGAATAATGGTGCTGCAGAAGTCCATTTCGATATACCTTGCACTACAGATGGCTTCTCCGATGAAACATCCAAGTTGCCGATCGCGTGCTCGTGGGAATCTGCTTCACCGGCGCTGATAAGTGATATCGATTGTGCCGTGGTCAAGCACCAAGGGGAATTGAATGAAATCTCATCGCAGCGAGTTATCTTGTCTCCGGTCAATTCGAATGTCGCTATCCTTCCCTTTTCATCCATTGCAGAAAGTCCCATCCACAACAATCCATTGCTCGCCGTTTCTACTATCGATGACAATGTCCATCATCATTCAAAGTCCGAGCAATATAATCTACCAACATGTCGCCGGCCATCAGGAACCAGCTCTTTTTTACGCAACGGTTCTTTTTCCACCGATGACGGAGTCGGTGTTTTCATTGCCGATGACGAATATGATTTTCCTTGTAAAAGTAAAAAGCACCCTGCAGATCGTTTGTGTTATTCCGACGACGAGGATCGCACCCATTGCAGTAGCGAGTCGCACTTGCATTGTCCCAATCTAAAGTCCGATATGGTCACAACGCCCATCACCATTGGCACTAAAAGTGGCTCCATGGGCAGCTTGACCGCAGCATGCAATCGAGATCGGTTCCTCAGAGCGAATTCTCGCTGTCAAAAGCTCTCCGGTCGGCAATCCGCTTTCATCAATACGGACGAATTCCCGTGGAATAGCAACATTGTTGATGATGAAAAGCTGAAACACTCTCGCCCTATTCCCGGTCACGTGGGTCTACAGGAAAAAGAATCCGGTATCGCTGGCGATGAAGCACAATCCTCGGAAGTTGACGATTACACAATGCATGTATGTTTCGGAATTTTCAGTCTTATGTCTTGTGTCTTCTGTGTTTATGAAATTTATCACCTTAGCGTTGTGACCTTATACGATTTGGTTTAAGCTTGGCATGCGTGTTTGAGCACACGTGATTGAACAGGTTAGTCGTGCCAGCCTTATCAAACGGTCGCTTCAGAGTTCAAATTTTGTTTGCCACTTGTTCAATCGTTCAAGACATGCGGGTTCTGATCGTACCATCCCTACATGATAAATATAATTAGCACGAAACTGGTTTATGGATGTGTGTGATGGAATTGCGTTCAAATGCATATTTTTATTAAAGCTTTATGGGTTTAATCGCAATCACATGTGCTTAAGAAAGTTGATCGTGCTAGCCTAATGCGTTTGAAGGCAGACAAAACCCAGTGATACACGAAATTACAAACATTTTCAGTTTCCATATCGTTCTTTTCACCTGCTTTTGAATTATGCTTCCCGGTGGTTACAAGGTTGATGCTGACGCGAATAGATGTATGCTAACCACCGATGGGAGAACTAGCGTTTGCTCTTCTTTACCCGCGGTGGCTAATGTGATTGATCATCTGACTTCTTGAACCTGGCGTTGTTTACGTGCTATATTTGAACCTGCTTGCTCATAGTTCATTTTTAGTTGTACAACTTTACGTTTTTCATTGTAAAATTCATTTACATGTTTTGTGAAATTTTATTCCTAAAATTCATGCAACATTTAAAATTGTGTATCCGATGGCCTGCTTCGGTCGATGTCACATAGCTAAGCAGTCCGATTCAGGAAGAACAATCTCTCCCACAGCGTACACGGGGATAAACGGCACTCGGTTTAAAATCGCTACATAATCGTTGATCAGTTTTCACTTTTTCCTTTGCGGGTTCACTACTCGATTGTTTATCGTTCACTTCGATCGACAAAGCGTTAGTCGAATGAACTATTTGTGGCAACGAAACGTCACGCATACTTATATAGCTGATTGCAGTAATCGCAATATTACTATCGATTGAACGGATTTGGGCCATTAATCTAAAGTGCATTACTGGTATCATTGCGTTGGTCAACGTTTATGCACCGACGCTTTCTGCGACTCCTTCTGTAAAAGACGCTTTTTATTATAACCTCACAACAGTCCTCAAAAACGTGCCAGTAAAAACTCTATAGTGGTATTAGGTGATTTCAATGCCAGAGTTGGTGCAGATTACGAGTCTTGGCAAAACTGTCTCGGAAAGTTTGGAGTAGGTAAAACCAATGAAAATGGACAACGCCTTTTAGAACTGTGCACATAGTTCAGTCTTTTTGTCAGTAACACTTTTTTCAAACAAAACCAAAGCATAAAGTCTCTTGGAAACATCCTCGCTCTAAGCATTGGCATCAGCTTCATCTTGTTCTTCTTAGGAGCAATTACATAGGAAGCGTACTCTTCATCAGATCATATCAAAGCGCAGACTGCGACACTGACCATTCGCTGATTTGTGCAAAACTTAAGTTTCCCCAGATGAGATTTCACTGCTCCAAATTGTCTGGTAAGCTTAGTATAGACGTCACTCGCTTGTGCGAACCTTATCTAGCTGCGCGATTTGCAAAAGCATTTACAGCCGACAACCCCACTCGAATCGGCTTCAGAAAATTGTGAATAACTAAAAAGCAACATATACCGCGTTGCACTTTCCACTTTCGGTCCGAAGAAAGCTCGAACGAGCGACTGGTTCGTAGCAAAAGCTTCTAAGATGACTGCTGTGTTGAATGAGAAACGGTCAGCATTCTTGAGGTTCAAAGGTATGCTAACAGATGAAAAGTTACGAATTTTAAGAGCACCTAGAAATAAAGTCCAACAGACTTCAAGACGATGTTCAAATGACTATTGGACTGAAATTTGCCTCTGTATCCAAAAAGCTGCAGATACTGGAAATTTTCACGGTATGTATGACTGGATCAAGAGAGCTGTTGGGCCAAACAAACTTAAAACGGCTCCCATTAAGTCTTTATATGGTAACCCGATTGTCGACAGAACTCAGCAGATGGAAAGATGGGTGGAGCACTACTCCTCTCTCAACTCTAGTGACAGTACGGTTTTACCGCATGCACTTGAAAATGTTGAGCGGTTGCCGACTATTGAATATCTATATACTCCCCCTACTCTTGATGAGCTCAATAGAGCAATCGTCCGCTTAGCGAATGGGAAGGCCCCTGGTGGTGACGACATTCCACCTGAGCTTATCAAATGCTGTAGAGCAGCATTATTACAACCTCTTCATCATTTGCTTCTTCAGTGCTGGCAGGAGGAGTGTGTCACACAAGAGATTCGAGACACAAAGATCATCACACTATTTAAGAGTAAAGGAGATAGAGGCAACTGAAACAATTACAGAAGAATCTTTCTTCTGAATGTTGCATGCAAATTGTTTGCTAAATTGTTACAGATCCGTCTACAAGTTTTATCTGATAGAGTTTACTCTGAATCTCAAAGTGGCTTCCGCAGGGGAGATCAACCGTTGACATGATCTTCTCTCTGAGAAAACTTAAAGATACGTGACGGGAATAGCGTATGCCATTATAAGCTGTTTTTATTGATTTAACGAAGTCATTCGACCAAGCAGGGTCCTATATCCTACCCAAAACTGTTAAAACTCGTTATTTTGTTCCACTCTTGCACGAAGGACTCAGTTCAAAAGCCTTCGAAATTCTCTGAGGCGTTGAACAAGTGTGTGCTCTTGCTTTCGAGCTATTCGGCATTTTCTTTGCTCTGCTTCTGAAGCACACCTTTATGACGTAAACAAAAGGTATTTACCTACGCACGCGAAGTGATGGCAAGCTTTTCAATCTGAACCCATCGAGATCACAAACCAAAGTACGGGATGTGTTAATCCGTGACCCGCTGTTTGCCGGCGATGCTGTCCATATTACTCACTTCCAAGAACACCTCAAGTCGCTAATGGACTGCTTTTCGTCGACATACAAAGACTTTTGGCTAACAATCATCATGAGCAAGACCAAATTCCTTGGTCAACGGATTGTTTCGCCTCTAATCATCACTATTGGAAACTGTCAGCTTGAAACAGTACATCATTTCACACATCGTTTCAACTATTTCCAAGCTGGGTACGAGTAGATACAGCTCTTGGCTGCCTAAAGCAGATCACGCCGTCGGCGTGCAACGGACGCCGATCGCCCGAGTTCTGTCTATTGTTGCGAGCGCTGTGGGAGAGATTGGCAGTGAAATTCCAGCGTGCAACTCACCACCGTTGACGATTTAATTTAGCACGGTGTTAGCTGCACAGCACACAGATATTGCATGTTTCCGCGACTCTATTCCAATATGATTGAATTTTTTAACGATCTTTTTGGGAGATGAGATAGTTTCACGTTTTATTTCATCACCACACCCCATTTTATAATATTGTGTGTACACAAATGGCACACAATGACTATTTGTTTTAGCTGTCCTAATCCCCTCATTTCAGAGCCTTCCTGAAGGTGAGCTGTTATTAATCAACGAGTTCGCATCCACTGGCCAATGCACTCAATCACAACGTTCGCCTACACAGTCTCCTGGTATCAGTCCGACGGATACACTTGATGGGAACAATTCTGGCGATAATCTCAGTCCCGTTACTTTGAAAGTGTTGAATAGTCTCTATTTTTCGACTCATTACGTTTCCCGACCGTCGAAAACAGCACCCAACAAAATGGAAAATTTAACTGTTCAATCGCCGTCACAACTACCGGCCCCGATAATTTGTGCGATACCAGAATCTAATCGGCCAGTTTCGGCCCCCATTAGCCCCTCTCAGGCATCCGAACCAGATGCTACGAACGCTGGGAAATCTTTCGCAACAGGGAAATTGTCCTTGTCCACAGATGCCTCTCGCCTGGGTTCAATTCACAATGTTTATGTTGATCAGAAATTTTCTGAATTTTCGCGGCCACCGGTGAGTTCAGTGTGTTTGCGCTTTTCTCCGATTTTGAGTTCTCGGTTAACATGTAGTCGACAGATTATCGATCGAATGTCTGACGTGAAACCTGCGAGACTGTACTAAGCCGTGCAATCAGATTTCGCTTGGCTCAGAATCATGTTCACTCGTGGCCTTGTTTTGGGCATCTTGTAGTTGTTGCTTAATCTCGTCAATTGTAGTGGTTTGGAAGGCGCGTTATGCTGCATGACCATGGAAGCTGCAATGGAGCTGTCTTGCAGATATGGCTGATATTATCGTTTGCAAAAGTTGCTTAAATGTGTTTGCTATGCGACACTTCATCTCAATGTGCCTGCTCTTAATTTTCTACAGGTATCATAACTTTTTAGCTGCCACCTTTCCGTATTTATTTAAGATTTTATCATATCGGCTGTACGGCAGTAAAGCCAATCTATACTCTCCATTGGTGTAATGCTGTCCTTAATAAGGAGGAGGAACCCATTATTACCTAAAATCCACATCGCGTTCCTCGCCTAAATTTGGGTGTTCTCGAAGTACCCACTCTGTAACCCCGAATCGGTACTTGTCACTCGATTTTCAAACACATTTATCATTCCTCTTGGAATTTTAGTTCATTCTCACTGATCCACCCAACCTATTCTGGCTGGAATAATAATATTCGACCCCCTCTTCTGAGATGGTCGTAATAGACACTGTTACGAACAATCGGATCATATGCGGCTACTATAAAAGAGAGGTGTTCGGAATTCGGTTCTGGATGTTGTGCGTATGTATGTAAACTCAGAACTATACTAACAACCGACTGACACGAACCCACTTACATGATTGTCACACGGATTGCACATTCAGATATACGTGGTTTTCAGAATAAATCCTTCGGTCTGCGTATATTATTCTTCAAATGAGTTCAGCTCGACTGCATATGGCACTAAGTGCTGAAGAATACTGGTTCTGCGTGGAGAAGGAGTGGTTAGGAATCGATCGAAGAATAGGGGTAGCAGTTTCTGGTTTCGACCACTTGCTGTGCTGTGTGTACGGTTGGACTCGGTTTCTGTTGTTTTATTCATGTGGGTGAGCCAGCAAGGATGCTGCCATGTTAGCTTTACTTAGACAGGCAAATGAATGAATGAACGCACAAGTCTGATCCAGGCAAAGTGCCGTACAGTCAGAGACTGCACATGGGCTAAGATACTGTCAGGTTGCCCAGGCCTAGACAGATATGAGAAAGAAAATAGAAATGGTAGTGAGACTCCAGCCTGTTTCAGCATGCAGCTCACCACCAATGGCCAATCAATTTAGCACGATGTTAGCCGCACAGCACAAAGTACTGCACGATTGCACATCCAATTAACCATTACCTAAATATTCTGCGACAAGTGCAGTAGGTTGCAGCCAATTTCTTATGACATCTATATCGAATTTCCTGGTATGCCTGTTAACAGAAGACTAATTTCGGTGTTTGTATCTCGTTGTTTATTCACTGTTTCCTTGACATTTTGGCCTTGGCGCAACGAGACATTTCTTCGTATTTCCATGTTTCGCACACAGCCGTCGTCCTGCATTCCTTATAACTCGGATTGGGACGGTTTGCCTCTAATCTTGGATCCAAGTGCACACTGTATGCACGAACAACAACTGCAAGAAAAAGTGGAGCTGAAACGGCAAATATGCGAGCTCACCTCTCAATTATCGGCCCTCCAAGAGAGGTTGCAGCAACTCAATGTGGAGCCAACCCCGGCACTGTCAGCCAATAGCTTGCAACCGGTTTCTGTTCGCGATTTTAAATTGAGTTCCACCGATTCCCCTTTGGTTGCTTCCAGCTCCACTGTCAATGGGTTTCCGGAGGTTAGTCTTTCCAGTTTCTTTCTGTTACCCTTTCCTGCATTATAGAGACGGTTCCGGTTTTGAAGGTGAATGATTAGATGGATTGAGAGTAGGAAGAATCATATTTCACTTACTGATATTTTAACTTTGATAATGTATCTGTTTACCACGTATCCTCTGTTTTCAGGCTCACCGAACCTAATCTTACTGTCTCCACCTGATGACAGCAAACAGCCAGAAACTGGTAGTGAGGTGTAATTTCGGGGGTGTGAGCAACACACCACTTTGTTCATCCATCAGCGCCTTGAGTTCTTAACCACGAATCACTATGTGATTCTGGGTTTGAACATCGTGGTTCGTTGTACGAACCCTATGCAACAGTGGCATTCAAGTATATGGTATGAAAGCAAAAGCCTGATCCAGGCAAATTGCCAGGCATTCAGAGACTGCACATGGACTGAGATACTGTCAGGTTGCCCAGGCCTAGATAGATATGAGATGGGAATACCACTTATCCACTGTTCCAAGGCTTACTGAACCTAATCTTACTGTCTCCACCAGATGACGGCAAACAGCCAGAAACCGGTAGTGGAGTGTAATTTCGGGGGGGTGAGCAACACAGCGTTTTCACAATGGTTGTACCATTTTGCCAGTGAAATTTTCCATTTGCTTTTTTCTCCAAGCCCTAAAATGGCATGGTATTCACACTAGTTCACTTATGTCATCTTAACTGAGCCGCCACCACACCTTGAAAGGAACCATTGCGGCCAATCGTTCGATGTACTTGGCGGTGTGTTCCAGTCTGTGTTGCACGTGCCAACCGATTTTGGCACTCCCTCATTTGCACACCAGCGTGCACATCGATCGGAATCTCGGCTGTGGCCAGACGTGCATACGTGACACTCGGTCGCGTGGCTACTGTTTTAGACTTTGATTCACAATAGAGTTAAACCCACGCCGGTAATGGTTGCCAGTAACAATAATGTGCATTGTGTCCAAAGTGCATTTGGCTTTACTCGGTTCGCCTGACAAGAATTTGCGTGCCGGGATGATGCACGCTCTCACAATGTGTTCATTCTATACCGTTTTTGGCACTGTGTTGATAGCGTGTTGTATTCACCGATTATAGCGTAGCATATTCTTCCACATCTCACTCGATGTATTAGTATTCTGGCCTTCGGAAACGACTTGAGTTCTGACACGTGCGCAATATAACTATTATTTCAGGGAGTTTTGACTTCACAATTTTGTTGAAAGCGATTCTGATCCGGTATTTAGTCTAATTACACACTATTAGTACCATAGTATAACATTTATTTCATGAAATCGGTTGGTCAGAAGATGAGCGTACACAACCGACGCGATGATGATGATGACCGACGCGATGGAAAGGCAATGCCCGGCGTTGAAGACAACAATATCAATATGTTTAGGTTCCTCTCATGTAGCAATCAGAGATTTTCCGTGAACCAGATAGTCCACTCACACAAACATCTCCCATGTCCCGTCTAGTAAAATCACAATGCTGCAGAATTTTCGAACTCTTCACTTGAAGCAATCCATTAAACGTCAGCATACTCGGATGATGTTAAACATTATAACCCATCACGTTTAATATATCAGCTTATAGACTTATTGATATCCTGCTGTTGTACTTACTCTGTTTACGTTCCCAAGTGGACTGAACCAGCCATGGATCGCAAATTTTCACGTCCATTACAAATGCAATCCCGTCCTTCACAGCAATCAAGTTAGGTTTACAATAGCTGGATTGGAGCTTCTACTCCGTGACGAAGAACAAGGTTGTGGACAAGTTTGTAAACTTCGTTGTGTCACCGGCATCTTGCATCGTGGGTTAAAGCACAGTTTTATAGTAGTTGTTTTAGGCTTTCCAGATGGCCACATCCTCCACGGCAACCAACACCCTCCGGTAACGGTCTGCGTCTCGCTCTGCTGTGATTTGCTTATAAAGTCGGTCGAGGATTTCTTAAATTCCGATATTTAACAACATTGTCGACCATTCGACACCTCAAGTTGACTGCTTAGTTTAAAGTAAATAGAATTTATTTGGAAACTACAACAAGTGCGTTAAAATGAAGAACGAACCGGTATGAAATATCGTGACCAGTCAGGCAACCTGCCGTGCAGGCGATACGAAATTTTTACGAATAGACATCAAATAACAACTACTGTATGAATGTGAGAAACACTACATTGGCACTACGGCTACTATTAGCAAACCAGTTGGGAAAATTTTGAATCACTATCATGTAGAGTTTACACAAGTTTTGATAAAATTACTAAAAGAACTATAGAAACGCTTCTGAGACTGTGTTTCGATTTGGTCAACACTTATCAGTGGCTAAGTTTCTTCGAAATTTCTCCTATTGTCCAAAATCGCAGGTGCTAACACTTACATTCACTAGTTCAATTGCCATTGTTGGATAGCCATTCATTTGAACTATGCCTCTGAATTAGAAGGCATCGATCATCGTATCAAGAATCAATTAAAGAAAATTGGATGGTACGCTAGCAACACGTTTTATTTTTTCCATTTCTATTTCCTTTCTGTTTCTTTTGTCATATCTGTCTAGGCCTGGGTCAGCGGACAGTATCTCAGCCCACGTGCAGTCTGTGACTGTGCGCACTTTGCCTGGATCAGGCTTGTGCTTTCATACCATACATACTATCACTAGTTCAATGTGTGCGCTTTCCGGGAGCAACATGTGGTGAACATTTAAATTTATCGATGGATTGACTAGTTCGTTAGGGCCAAACTACCAACGATGTTGCCTTTGTTGAGGTTGCATGTCTTTCGTTTGCTGGCAATATCGTTCATAAGGATCACCACCCCTGTGGTCAATCACTCGCACTTTTTGTGTGTTCGCACTCTTTTTTCGCATTTTCGCACTCTGTGTGTGCTCACACCTTTTTCTGTATATCTTCTTGTAACTACACTTTCACACGTCTATTGAATACTGCCTTCCAGGTCACGAATCACAGGCCCAATCCTTCGTTGTGTTCGCCCGCCACTTGCAACCGCTTCTCGAATGCCTCCAACATTAGCTCCTTCGAGTTGGTCGAACACAGTCACTCGGCCGGTTGGCTACAACGGTCCAACTTGGCGGAAGCGAACAACAATGCCTCGAATCAACCGTACAGGTAATTTTTCTCATGGTTCTTATGAACCGGTCATGAATCAGTGTTTGCTCGCCCGTTCGTTGCGAATCTGCGGTGCCACTGCACTTCAACGAAGCTAAACCCAACTCCTCATTCTCAACTCGTTTGTTTGAGCCAGTCCTGGCACGAGCTTGGTCAATACTGAGAACTCACCTTTGCCGAACACATACAGATCGCCTGGTTTACCTAAGTTTGAGGTTTTGAACAAACATAACAGAAGTTGCAATCAAAATATATGTATTTTACTTGCTTTTTCATCACGCACACCTCACGAACTACAATCTTACGCTTTCTTATTTCAGAGCTTTTAATGGTCTGAGCTGACTCTCTCCGTTTTCGATATGCACCAGCGTCGTTACTTTGTAAGCTGTTGACATTAATGGCACGTGTGGGCGAAGGAATACGGTGTTGGCTTCATAAGCCGATAGTGTGTACGAAGAACGAGAGTCTGAGACATCATAATGAATCAATCGAGCCTTTGATATGGCTAGTATGTATGTCAATGGTGGCCTTATATGTACATCTCGAGCACGCCAATTTCACTCTTCGTCAGAGTTCACAGCGATATCATTGAGCCGCTGACCGTCTGTCCAATGTCAACATCATATCCAGAAGTATCTGATCTGTACATAATATAGCTGACGTTTTGCACTGTCTACAAAACCAGTGATGTGTGATGTGAAAGCACAAGCCTAATCCAGGCAAAGTGCCGCACAGTCAGAGACTGCACGTGGGCTGAGATACTGTCAGGTTGCCCAGGCCTAGACAGATATGACAAAAGAAATAGAAATGGTAGTGAGACTCCAGCATGTTTCAGCATGCAGCTCACTACAGTTGGCCAATCAATTTAGCCGCACAGCACATAAATGCTGCACGATTGCACATCCTTCAAACTTGGTCAAGTGTTTCCCATTATCGTTTTCTCATCCCCCTTCATTTGAAATGTTGCGCTCCAGACAGATTTTGATATACTTACTATCCTTTTTGTCCACACAATTAACAATCGGTTTGTTTTGTTTAATTTCGCGTACTAGCACATGTTCAAGCATGAATGATGATACAAATTTGACAACCGCTGCTTCTCTTTGTCGCCCATCGTCGGACTCTAACATGGTTGACATTCCCGTGTGTGCCAAGTCCTCGCAACGAGAATTACGTCTCGGTTTGAAGGATGCTATTGAAGAAATACATATTCCCCCAGAACAACCCCAACCACTCCCTTCCGCACAGTCCATATCAGTCTCGTCAGCAACCAATTCCGCGTTTGGGACACATGCGCGTTCGGATTCCTCGAATGGTCTGCGATCGTCGATAACCAACGCGGGAAGTGGAGCCTCGTCCCGTTGTCGAAGTGCTGGCACAACACGATCGAATGCCACCACACCGGATGGTGTAGCTCAAGCATGAACGTCAACTCCCCCCCCCTCACCTTTGTCTTTCATGTTCTCGGTCCACGTCGCAACCAAGTGGTTATTCGGATTTTTAATTATGCTTCTTGAATGATGATTATCGATTGTTCATTGCTAATCGTTTTGTAGAATGTAACAGCTTTTCTGTGGCCATTTCATCTCTGCTACTTTGTTGCTATTTGTATCTTCTTGACCCCTTGTTCATTTAAAGCTTGTATCCGAACTCCCAGATTCAGGCCTACAAAGTCGTTGCTGACATTATATATTCCCGACTGTTCTAAAATGCACTGGTGTTTTCGACTCGTGAAGGACTCGCGTAGTTTTAAACATGTGGGAGGGGGATCGTGGGAGGTGTATTATGTCGCCACTACGTTTTCTATACTGCCCAGATTTGTTTCCCTTTGAAATTATTTTTTCGTATCCTGTTATGTGAACCAGAAGAGTGAGTACACGGTGCTGTCGTTATTGACACAAAATTGCTTTATTAGCATGGTTATGGGAGGACACCTGCCCACGGTACTCGCTGTGCTTCGAATGATGCGTTTACCCGAAAAACGTCGCGAATTTTCGCAGGCTATGACCGGTGATCTTGAAACATGTACATCATAGCATTATTTTTAAATTCACAAAAGTCACCCAACGTGTAAGACACGTCTTCCTTTATCGTCCGCACAATCAATTGCAATCTTCTGGGCTGCAGAATGGATGAAGCTACTCTGTACTCACCAACCGACAACAGATGTGCAATCGTGCAGTATTTCTGTGCTGTTCGGCCAACATCGTGCTAAATTGATTGGCCATGGGTAGTGAGCTGCGTACTGAAGGACGCTGGGGTCTCACAACCATTTCTATTTTCTTTAGTCATATCTGTCTAGGCCTGGGCAATCTGACAGTATCTCAGCCCACGTAGAGTCTCTGACTGTGCGGCACTTTGCCTGGATCAGGTTTGTGCTTTCATACCATATATAATACCGACAACGGTTGGACGCACTTTCAATTACCTTGGTTGAATTATGTCGAGTAAGAAAGCAAAAGGTGGTCATCGTGGATAGTGACAATTAAAAAGCTGACGTTTGCTGTTCAATAAAAGTGCGACGTCACGCGAGGTGACTTGGAACCATGTTGATCGATCAGTTTAGATGTAGTTCCACAGAGTGAGTGTTAAATGCAACTGCAGGGAGGCTTTGCAGCAGTTTACCCTCTCAATTTGTATCAATCGACTAAGACCAAATTTCCTCGGCACTGTTTATAAAACAGTATTAGGTTTATCGAATTTGTTTTCTGCCCGATAGAGTATGCGTGGCTGCAAGTGGTTGAGAACGTTGCCTGATATCCATCTGAAAAAAAGGGATTCATTCTTGAATAGGAATTTTTCACTGACATGAAATATTATATATATATTTATTTGAGGGGGGAACACAAAATAGAATGCACTCTCTCTGTTGCCGGTTCTCAGCCATCGTCGACAGCGTGTCAAGCCACAGACACTCACTATCCCTTGGACCCCACCCAGGAAGCCGCGTTCGTCCGACTCGAGCTAAACCCGACGTCAAGCGTTTTAAGGCCTTCTTCCAGGTCAGCGGTTGTCCACCTGAACACCGCCGCCAGCCTGGGCCAACCGACACACGCAGCGCGCGGAAGGGTAGGCGCTCAGCTTCATTCTCAAGACATGCCCTAGCCAGCGGAGACGGGAACGGTCGATTAGGTCTCGTAGCATCAGGCTGTCCACACCTAGAACACGGTGCCTCACTTCAACGTTGCTAGTGCGGTGTTGCCACCACACTCGTGCAAGCCTCCGTAAACATCGATGTTCAAACACCTCCAAGCGCCGGAGCTCCTCTGCGCGTACTGCCCAGCTCTCGCACCCGTAAAGCAAGACCGACATGACTGAGGCCAGGTAAACTCTCCCCTTGAGTCTCAAACTCACGTCAGACCGCTTCCAGAGATGACCTAGACTAGTGAACGCGAAGCGAGCTCTCGCAATGCGAGCGCCGATCTCACTTTCCAGCCCTCCTCCCGCCGTGATGCAGCTACCAAGATAGGTGAACTGTTCCACACAGTCCAGACTGAGGTCATCGACCGTCAGAGTGGGCTGCAACCCTTCCCAATCTTGAAGAAGAACCTTACACTTAGTTGGAGCTAAGTGCAATCCGTACCTAGACGCCTCCAATGCTAGCTGGTTCAGGGCATTCTGTAGGAACACCGGATCCTCACCAAGCAAAGCAATGTCATCGGCATAATCAAGGTCAGTGACACGGTTACCTGGAAGTAGCTCGATCCCACCCTCAGTGAAGCTACGGAGAGCATTCTGGAGGACATCCTCGAGCGCAAAGTTGAACAAGAATGGGGACAGCGGACAGCCCTGGCGCACGCCACTGGTTGTGAGGAACGCCGGCGATAGGCTGCCGTAGACCCTGACCCTCCCTGATGAATGAGAATAGAGCTCCTTAAAGATGGCGACATACTTAGGAGGGATGCCACTCCTAAGCAAGCAGTTCCAAAGAGTGGTTCTGTCCACCGAGTCAAACGCGGCCCGGATGTCCAGAAAAGCTACGATGGTTGGTCGCCGGTACAGGTGTCTGTGCTCTAATAACTGTCGCAGGACAAAAATCTGATCCACGCATCCTCGCCCCGGGCGGAATCCAGCCTGTTCCTCATGGCAACGTAACTCCCGAATGGGCGATAGCCGACGAAGGAGGATGGAAACCAGGAGTTTAGACGCGACAGGAGTCAGGGATATCCCACGATGATTGGAACACAGATTCCGTGCGCCCTTCTGAAAGATTGGGATAACCGTCGATTCACCCCATGACGCCGGGACCCGCTCCTCAGCCCATACTTTGGTAAACAAATCACGTAACTCCGCTGCCACAAGATCACCTCCCTCCTTAAACAAAATCGGGTGGAGGTCGTCAGGACCAGGTGACTTGTGGCGCTTCAGTGCTCGAATTACCTCTCTCACCTCCTGGAGATCAGGAGCGGCTAAGGAAACGGGCCAAGGCGTGCAAATCGGTGTCTCAGGCGGCGAGGTCGGAGGAGGTGGCTGGCTGAACTGAGCACTAAAGTGCTCAGCCCATCGTTCTAAGCGTCTACTAAGATTGGTGATCGGCGAGCCGTCGGTTTCGCAAATAGTCTCGCTCACTGTATTCAGTTTCGAACCAGTAGCTCTAATTAACTGAAACAATTTGCGAGTATTGCCCGATGCGGCTGCAACCTCCATCTCACAAGCACGTTGCGTCCACCAGAACTCGCGGTCATTCCTTAAGCTGGCCTTTAAGCGGGTATTGAATTCTCTCCGAGCACGGTTGTGTTCAGTGCCGGTGGGTAAAGTTCGACGGTGATCGATTAAAGCAAGTGACTGGGCCGAGATCCAAGAGCGTGGCAAAGCGCGGGTGGGTTGACAGCTTTCAGAAGTAGCGCAGGACAGTGCTGTCCGAACGAAGTTCCAGTGCTGCTCAACATCAGACGGGGGTGCTTCTGCGAGCTCCCTGGTCAATGCGTGATGGAACTTGGTTCTGACAGCGGGGAGCATCAAAGAGGCGGTGTCTACATGAGTTCGTCGTGCGCGTGCCTTACCCCCAAATTGGAAGTTGACTGTCGCACAGACTAGCGCGTGGTCCGAGTCCACACTGGTGGTCCAGTATGAACGGCAATCCTTGATGCTACCACGCCACCTGTAGCTAATAGCAATGTGGTCAATTTGAGACCAGACGTGCTGTGATGGTGAGCGCCATGTGGCCATTCGACGCTGGGAACGCCGAAATGCCGTACTGGAGAGATAGAGGCGGTGATCGCCACAGAATGTGAGCAATCGTTCTCCGTTATCTGAACGCCCGCCATCCAGCCCATACTGACCTCCAAGGTGGCGCTCGTATTCAGACAGGCGACCAACGCGAGCGTTGAGATCTCCTGCCATGATTACGACATCTGTCCTGCGTGCCTTACGAAACAAAGTATGCAACTTCTCATAGAAGTTGTCCTTACTGAGATCCGCACTACAGTCTGTTGGAGCGTAGGCAGAAATCACAAACAAATCCCTCCGCGTTTCGCACCGCCTGTTCACCCGACAGTGGCCACGAAATCGTGCACCGCACAGTCTGCTGTCAACGGGAATCCACTCTAAGAGTGATTGCTCAGCACGGGAGCTGAGCGCGATACCGACGCCAGCCAATCCGGCAGAGGAAGCATCCGGGTCACTAGAGAGGCGCAGGTGGAATCTGCTGTCTGGGTCAGCTGGTGAGACCAACTGACAGACTTCGCTTGTGTCACGGAGACGGGTTTCCGACAAGCAGCAGATATCAATGCCTAACGTCTCGAGCGTTCGTGCAAGGCCGGCCTGTTGTCCCGGTTGTAGCAAGGTCCGAACGTTAAACGAAGCTAACCTGAATGAAACCCGCGGGCGTAGAAGAGTTGCAGCAATCGACGGCTGTCTAGACGGCATGAGTCGTACATCAGGTAGGGAGAGCGAATCGGGGATGGTAACATGTGGAGGAAAGGTGGCAGAAGCAATTGAAGACATAGAGTTGAGAGTTTCTGGGATTGTAATTGTCATTGTTTGGGTGTGGGCGTGATACTACCCGGTTGCCCAGGCCGAAGTAGAGGACTTGATCTTGAGGGCTCCCACCTCAAGCCTTTGACCCGAAAGCCTAACCCGCAAGGCAGCGGAGCGAGATTAAGGATCGCACCTATCGGGGCCGGATACTGTAGAGACAGTTCACAAGCCCTTCGCGAGGTAGAGACATCATCCCAAACCAGTTGAGCCGGTGATACTTGTGGATTCATACGCCTCTCCTGGTATACAATGTCCACGAGGAACAAGGAGCATTGGTGACTTTTGGTAGTGGCGAGTCACGTCCGCCACGTTATGATATCGTCTTCGGTGATTTTGGCTTTTTATAGGGAGTCTACTTGCCAGGCAAAAATCCACCACATCCTCGGACATTACCGTTGTAAGGAGACTGTGTTTGTCTGAAATATTTTGCACCCACGAAAACCGGTCACTTGTCGAATCAACTTGCGGATCCGATTAGGAGTACTCGAAATTCTGAGCATTACTGTAATCGAGCCGATAGTGTGAACTTGCTTTTCCTATGTACTATGAATGTATGTGAATACCAACATGTCGTTGGCATGTTTCTGATCATATAATAAGGTCTCCCTCGAGCAGTTGGATGTGGAACAGCATAAAGCAAGACGTGTATAACGGAAATGCGTGAAAATGAGCTTTTTATTCATGATCAAGGGTCAAAACCCTATCTACATGTTTGGGTACATGTGATTGAACATGCTTGTCGTACCAACCTTATCCAACAAGCGCAACTTGTTTAATGAGCATGCGGATCCTGATCCTACCGTCCCCACCTGATGAGTGCAAACAGCAGGAAACCGGTTGTGGGGTGTGATGGAAATGCACGAAAATGAGCTTTTTAGCCATTTCTACGTTGAATAACATTAAACGGAAGCAAATTCCCTTGAAGTGCTGAAGATTTTAAAGAACGCCCCCAAATTTATTGGGCCAAGTTATTACAAGTTAACGAATTTTCAAAAATGTATCGCACAGGTAACGCATATAATCACCTGGAGTTAGCTATACCCGGAAGTACCCTGTACTACCATCCCTATCTCTTTAGGTAGACCTGGACAAACCGATAGTATTGCAAGCATGCAGTACATGAAAGGCTTCTGCTGTAGTATATTTTTGTTGTCAAATAAGTTCAAGCCAAATATGAGTCCAGAATTTGTAAGGAACATAAATTTGACACCAAAAGTTCAAAATAAAATCCCAAATCAATCGCAAAATAAGTTCCATGATTGCACATCACAGATGCTTAGATAAGGAAATGCTGCAGTAGAGCTAAAGCAACGTGGTATTTATAAATAATGAATCAAGATATCCGGCAGTTGTGTTCTTTAGATTCTACTTGAGAGCGCGGCGCTGTGTTGGCAGACTCGTTCAGCGAAGCGGATAGGGCAAGCGCAAGGAGTCGGTCCTCTTCCTCTTGCATCCTTTTGGCGTAGTCCGCGGAAGAATCGCTTTGGTTTGAATTCGTGGAATGCGAAGGTTGATTGTTGCCGTTGTTTAACTGAGAGAAAAGAAGTGTGGAAACGTTTACGGTATTCAACATTTCGTATGAGGCTTGAGATAGCACGATTGCAAGATATTCGTGGAACGCATTTCTGGCCCCATGTTATAATCACTATGTACATATTTTCTTTCCGAAAGCAAGCAACACTACTAGAATGAAAAGGGTGAATGAACCGATGACTACTTGAATGTCTTGGTAGATGATTTTCAAGGAACTTTAGGGCTATTGAGGTCCAACAAAATGTCAGCAGTTCGGGTTATAAAAATCGATGAACTTAGCGTAAATTTACGAGACCCGATGACGTTACGTGTACCGGGCGATAGTACATCAATTAAGAGTTGATCGATTAATTAATTGCACGTGATGAACCACAGAATCATACGCACAGATTAATATTTTAGTCACGTGCGAGGCACCTAACGCAAGTACTTCCGCATACTCGAATTACTATTGAAAAAGTTAAAAGTGATAGGATGAGATTCAAAGATACAGGA
This sequence comes from Atriophallophorus winterbourni, assembly GCA_013407085.1. Lineage (NCBI taxonomy): Eukaryota > Metazoa > Platyhelminthes > Trematoda > Plagiorchiida > Microphallidae > Atriophallophorus > Atriophallophorus winterbourni. The sequence continues at coordinate 103,742 of JACCGJ010005792.1, forward strand.
ACAAAATTTTCATTTGATTGCTTGGTAATTGAAAAAGTAATCCCTACAAGTTACACCCTTATTCTTAAATAGCGGGGGAAGATCAACCGTTGACATGATCTCCTCACTGAGACAACTTCAAGAAGTGTCGGGAATAGCGCATGCCATTATATGATGTTTTTATTGATTTAACTAAGGCATTCGACTACGTCAGCAGGGAGGGTCTTTTCAAAATGCTTGATCTGATAGGCTGCCCCCCAAGGCTGCTCAAACTCGTTATTTCGTTCCACTCAGGCATGAAAGGCTCAGTCCATTTTAACGGTTGCAGTTCAGAAGCATTTGAAATTCGCCGAGGCTTCAAACAAGGGTGTGTTCTTGCTCCCACGCTGTTCGGCATTTTCTTTGCTCTGCTTCTGAAGCACGCTTTCAGGACGAGGACAGAAGGCATCTACATACGCACGCGAAGTGATGGTAAGCTTTTCAACCTGAACCGGTTGAGAGCACAAACTAAAGTACGGGATGTGATAATCCGTGACCTGTTGTTTGCCGACGATGCAGCTTTTATTGCTCACTCCCAAGAGAACCTACAGTCGCTAATGGACTGTTTTTCGTCGGCATGCAAAGCCTTTGGGCTAACAGTCAGCATGATCAAGACCAAAATTCTTGGTCAAGGGATTGTATCACCTCACAACATCACTGTTGGAAACTGTCAGCTTGAACCAGTTCATCATTTCACATATCCTGCGGATAACCTCTCGCTAGACACAACGATTGATAAGCGGATTTTTTGTTCGGATTACTCTCGTGTCTTGGGCAACCGCAAGACACGAACGGAAGCTGAATGCTTTTCATTTACGAAGCATCCGTCGTATTTTAAACATATCGTGGATGGGCAAATTGATTAATGCTGAAGTGCTTTCTAAACATGGTCTACAGAGCCTGTTCACCAATTTACGGCAGCGCCGCCTAAGGTGGCTTGATCACGTATACGGAACGGAAAATGGTCGTATTCCATAAGATCAACTCTATGGTGAGTTGAAATCAGGAAGTCGACCATTGGGTAGACAGCACTTGCGTTTGCAAATGAGTTATGAAAGCTCTCGGCATTGACTCTACGGGTTGGGAAGAATTTTTTTGAACACTCATTTTGGAGGCACTGTGTAAAGCGTCATGTCCATGCTGGGGAATAGTAGATACAGCACTTGGCTGCTTAACGCAGATCACGCCGCCGTCGTGTAACTGACGCCGATCGGTCGAGTACTGCCTATCGCTGAGTGAGAGATCGTCACTACCGAATTGATTGTCAAACGGTAGTGAGCTGTATGTTGAAACACACTGCCATTTCTACTTTATTTACCTTCTCTTATGTGTCTAGGCATGTGCAACCTGACAGTATCTTAGCACACGTGCAGTCTCTGACTGTGCGGCACTTAGCCTGGATCAGGCTTGTGATTTCATACCATACCACACCGAATCAAACTGTTTAGTGATTCTAAAAGCTGTGGAACGTGAAAAATCATGCGATTGTGATGTACATCCATGGTCGACATCGACCGAATAAGGCCAACAACAACAAGTTATGCCCATTTTCAAGCCTGAAGATAACGATTTATACCATGGTCTCACACCTAGAAGTTGATTATTCGTGGTTTCTGTGACTTATTGTCAGTGTTGAGAATTGTCTACTGTCTGTACCGCCGTTGCGGTCTACTAAAATGTTGATTTTTTTATTTTGACTTCCAGTAGAATAGATCCTTTGGAATACCACCGTTTTCTAGGTTACAGACAGCTCTGTCCTATCTAAATCCAGAAGTGGCCAAGGTTGCGGAATGCAACGGCAAGCTTAAAAACGCGCGCCGGAACCTTGTCAACTGACGATGCCGAGTTATTCATAAAGCTACTTAGATAATTCTAAGTGCTCGATTGTCAAGTAATGAAATGCTGTTTGAATAACTAATGTCCCGCAGCAATGCAAACCACTTTTCGTATGCTGGCACAATACTAGATAGTGTTTTACATAGCCTGTGCATCTATGTACGAGTCCGTAACGCCCGGCGTTGTTGTTGCATGTCAGTGATTGACGCGGAAATTCGCTTTCAGAATTGTTAAGATTAAATTGAGATTACATTTTTGGAAATAATTACCTGCATAGGAAACATGAGTTTGGATTAAAAGCTTGGATCCGTGCTGCACCGACGGCGCAAGGGTCAAAATACTGTCAAGTTGCAAAGGCCTAGGCCGATATAAGCAGCGGAAAATTGCAGCGAGACTACAGTGTGTTTCTGCATGCAGCTAAGTACCAGTGGAAACCCGAGTGCCACCTTAGATCATCATCAAAAACAAAATTATATCGATAACACGTATCAATGCTCAAATGCCCCACCCTCTGGAAGGAATTATTGTGCTATACTGTTGATCGAGTTTAAGAGGGTGACCGTTCAGTTGTGTTGTTAGAGATGTAACAATTGTCCGCATGGATGAATTTCAGCTGTGAGTACTGTCAAAATAAAAATTAGTGCTCATCGTTGTGGGCTTTATTGGGTTGAACGCATTGTCTAAAATTCTGATGCGCTTCATATGGATGATTACAAAGTCCAGGGACGAGTTTGTCGCTTTGCACTCTGGCCTGATGTGAGTTTAGATGTACATAAAGGAGAGGGAGAGGAGTTAATAAACCTTATAAAGCGAAAGTGTGTGTAAACTTGGTTGATGCGCCTACGCCTGCGGTACACGCAGACAACAATCAAGTAGCGTGAATGAGAACAGCGAAATCAGCAATACAACTCCCTAGCTGATTTCACTATTACGCGTCATAACAAGCTTCTTCAGCAGTTCTGTGCAAGTTGCGATGTGGCGTTGTAAAGAAAACCAGCTTCAGAGTTGTACATTTCGACATCTGTAATGTGTGGCCAAACCAGAACAATGTGTATCGGATAACGTTTCTCCATATACATACTACTAACGAAAGCTTTATTGCGCATAACACAGTTATGCATGCAAAGCTCCCGTAATCGAAGGGACTAAGGTGCTTCTTGTGAAAAGTTCAAGTCCTACGCCTATACAGGTTGAACTGACCCTGCGTAATTAGTGGTGGCCTCATCACTAGGCGGCACTTTAACTGGCTTTAGGATTAGGATTTGATAATGTGTGAACTAAGTTATCAAGACATTTAACACGGGGTCTTTAAAATGATTCGCACTTGTCTGATGTCATTCTCGCAATATCGTGATCAAGGACTATTATTCGTAAAAAAATCATAACGGCAATGCTCTGTATAAGTAAAACTAGTCTGCATTATACATCATACTCCGACGACTTTGATACGAAACTTTGTCTTCATATTTAAACATCAGGGCTATAAACAGTATGCATGGAAGCACCAGTTATATAAAGTGCAGCTATCAACAATAACCAGCGAGGTAGATTTCTGAAAAAATTGTAATGCTCACCTGAGCATCGCGGACAACTAAATTGATGAAAAATCAGAATAAATTTTTCGGCAAACAATAGTTAAGGTCTACCCACATACCTGATTACGTACCGTTCGATTTCGAAATACTGCACGGAAGACGGCGGCTGCACCGGCAGCGCTTAACCGCCTAGTGGTTCTTGCTCGTGGACCTTGGCAATTATGATCTAGCTCATTTCTATGAGCCAAGCAAAAGTTCATTTCACAGCGGCTGCATGTGCACATTACCGCTTCACGTTTTTTGCATCGCGGTTGTGAACAAGCGTTTGAGTATATCTGTCAAGAAAGTAGAACGAAAAAATGAAATCATAGTTAAAAGATCACATGATTCCATATGACGTATATTTCCCGTTGTAAATAAATTATTAAAACTATCGACAATAAGTCCGATTGCATCTTTTTAAAAATGTAAGAGCTGAGAAATAGACTAATAAGAAGACTGCGAATGAGATGTCAAACGGCTTACGAATAAAAAACGAATGAAATAGTAATGCTGTTTTTCAAAACATGCTATGGAAAATATTAAAACTGAGAAAAACCTACTTTGCCTTTTAATTCAAGAGCGGGTTTCGATTTGCAGGCCGAATCGATATGCTCCCCAACCCGTTCATCAGGTAGTTCTCCATGTCGAATTGGGACAGGGGTGTTGCACAAAGGGCATACTGGAACCTGCTTGCTTTGATTTCCAGGATTTATGCAATGATGTTGCGAGTATGGATAGTGATCTTTACAATATAAGCGATTACAACCAGCACATTTCACCGGCAGAAAATCTGCGCAAATGAGATGAATATTAACTAACCCAATCTATTACACCCGGAGAATGCACAGTTGGATCCGAGGTCTGGGAATTCCATCTCGTGAAAGAATCGGCATTAATTTCCAAGGTTATCTGAAAAAGGTTAGCGACAGCATAACAAATGGCCGCATGAAAACACGACGGCATTTGCTAGCACTTATATTTAAATCATTTTTACGAAAGTGAGAATGTGGGTGAGTGCAGACCATTTTACCTTCACCATGGATGCGCCGATGATTTGCTCTGAGAGAGAGAGGAAGCATTCTCGTTAGACTGGGATATGTCAAAAATCCTGTCGCTGCCCAAACGTGAAGGCAAATCTGTGTGCTCTACCTACCGCGAATAAGTTTGTGATGTTGATAAGAAACTGTTCCTCCAATGAGCGTTAAGATCGTACGCATGAACCAACGTGAGTTTCGCCCCGGGGTAGGATGTGTAGACCAAACATTCACAATGTGAAGAATTCTACAGCACCGTACGCGGTATTGGTGAATAATGAATAAAATCACAAGCCTGATCCAGGCGAAGTGCCGCACAGTTATAGGCTGTACGTGGGCTAAAGTACTGTCAGGTTGCCCAGGCCTAGACAGATACGAGAAAGAAAATAGAGACTCTAGCCTGTTTCAGCATACAGCTCACTAACTGTGGCCAATCAATTTAGCACGGTGCTAGCCGCACAGCACAACGATACTGTACGACTGCACATTCGTCGTTGGTAGCAAACTAAGCATTTTTAACAACTTAAATCTTTCGCTCCACTCCGTGAACCACTGGTTGATTGACATCATGCTATAAGATAGGGTGCTTTCAAAACTGGATATCTTAATCAAAGCCTATTACAAATCTCATCATCATCACCCAGAAGCACAAGTCTGGAGCCAGACAAAGTGCCAAACAATATGAAGCAGGAAAAGCAGATAAGCAAGCGCGTGAGAAAGAGAAAGCAGGCAAGCGGAATATGCAAAAGCAAATGCGCAAAAAGCTGCTTTTTTGTAGTTTCACTGCATGCGATTTTGTGATTTTTGGTTTTTATTTATAAAATAATACCGGATAAAAAATTATGGCATAATAAAATACACTGGCGCCACTGACTTCGGTTTGCAGCCATATCTCGCAAGGTTTCCAGCCAACTATTAGGTGGATCTTTTGGACCCCACCCAGACAAACGAATACGCCCAACTGAGCCTAGCGCCCTCATGAGTTTCTTCATCCCAACGCGAAACGTCATGGACTGGCCACCCGATCGCTCCTGCCAGGCTATGCGAATAAGACGCGGTACGGAAAACGGTGAGAAGGCATTCTTAAAACATGTCCCAAACATGGCAAACGAGCAAGCATCAGCATTTTTCTCAGTCCGCAGCCACCTGGTTTTAACACCCGCTTGCAGACATCTATATTTGTAACGCGATGCTGCCACCGAATGCGAGAAATCCTACGCAGGCAACAGGTGTCAAAAACAGAAAGCCGACGGACATCTTCCGCTCGGATAAACCAGGTTTCGTAGCCATAAAGTAGTGTAGCACGCACCACTGAGTTGTTTGTTCGGCCTTTAGTATAGAGCATTACAAATCTATCAAGGCTTGGGTTCATGTCTCGTGCATTTTGATCTGTACACATGGGTCATGTAAGGATTCCGCTATAACCAGTTCCTGTTTGAATATATCGTTAACTGGATCAATAACTATCGAAAAGTATGAGCGTCCAAGGATTTCTGGATCTTTGACGTCGTCGTTCTTAGTGAAAATATTAGAAAAGTTGCAAACATTTTCAGAGCGTATCATTAGTGTTGGTATAATAATCAGTCTCAAGATCACCGCAGCAAAATCTAAAACGTAATGGTTGAGGTGAGGCTTCACTTGGCCACAAGCACAATGATAGCATACACGCAATGAGAGGCACAACGGTGTATGGAATGACGCAAAGACGTAGCTGGTAAATGTACAAAAAAGTGTAAGGGATGGGGATGTGAGCACCACAATTCATTGTTACACAAAAGTTGTTGTTGCGCAGTCGATTGGCTGGATTGTTCTAGAAAGTACCTGTTGTGATTTCACGGCCGACCTAGTGGCGGTTGGAGCTCTTAGGTTAAATAAGTTGAGGTCATCAAATGCTTCAGTTACATTGATACTAAATACTGAAACCAGCTTTGTAGTGAAGTGTTAAACGAGCGCGCATTGCGCATTTAAAGTTGAAAATCGTGGTGTAGCACAGGTTTGAGATTAGTATTAAAAATAAAATACATGTTGACCAAGCAGCGATCCAGTCTGTAACCTTTAACAAAGGGAAACATGTTGTCGTGCCTGACGACAAGAAGGAATCCGAAAGGTCAAAGAATTCACGTTATGATGTAAATTATAACAGAATGCGCCGTTCTTCAGAAAAGGATGGCTCTTTGTCAGGTATGGAAATCACGGACGGATCTGGGGATGAAAACGATTATCACCGTATTGTCCCTGAAATTCCGCAGCTCGTGATTAGCGACCTTCAAGGTACGGCAGAACTTCGAGCCGCGCAAGGCGAATCCACTCTCTTAAGCAGCACACCAAAAAACGTGCTGACTCCTCGGGTATCACGCCCGAGGATCAACCAAGACTAAGTGTGAATATATCGCGAGACACCGTCGCCACAGTGATATACGGAAATAAGTGGTCTGAACTCTTCATCCTAGCGCATGAGTTACGACCGCATGTAATAGCACTGTCCGAAACATGGCTATCTGCAACTGACCATATTCCTGACTCAATTTGTGTAGTTATTTGTGGTCAAATGTGATAGACCAGGTGAACTAAATGGGGGTGGCGTTCTATCTTTCACAGACTAGGTCTTCGAACTTCAGAATCGAGCGTTAGGCTTAGCACGCACAACGTCCAACTTAGCTCATGTATCGTTCAATCTTACAAGCAATCAATGGTAATAGCATGCGCTTATATTAGCCCCCAAGCAGGACCTTAGGACTTGCGAAATTTGCATGGCAATCTCAGTTTGCTGCACACGCTTGGGTCCCAGGTTCTTACAGTTGGCGATTTTAACCTACCACATATATCTTGGCTGAACCAGTGCTGTTCATCGGATAAGATGTCTGAGGACTTGATCGAATGGACTCATATGCATGCCATGAGTCAGCATGTCAATGAGCCCACAAGATTCCGCCAGGGCTGCTTACCTTCGATCCTGGATCTCGTTATCTCTTCAAGCGAAGAAATGGTTCGCCAGATAGATTATCTCACTCCACTAGGAAAAAGTGATCACGTTGTGATCAGATTCCAACTAAGACTCAGGTATGAAAAACCTCCTCCTAAACTGAGGCGCAATTTCAATCGCGTAGACTGGGAAGTCGTCTCAGAGGAAGCTAAAAAGATCTTGTCTCAATATGTAGGTGATGATATAGCAACAAACTGGCAGCTTATACACCACTGTCTGTCTACCCTGCAAGATAGGTTTGCACCGTTGGTGCACGTCAAGCAACGCAACAAGCCACAGTGGTGGACACCTGCGATGCGACGAGTGATTAGAATGCGGGACCGTGCCTGGAAAACTTACAAAGCTTCTCAGACACAACGGTCCTGGACAAGGTATAAAATGGTCAGAAATAAGGCTGTGGGAATCCAACGCAAGGCAAAACGTGACTTTGAATCACGGTTGGCACGCAATATAAAGCAGTGCCCAAAGCGTTACTATAGTTATGCCCAATCCAAAGGCAAAACGCGCGATTGGATTGGCAACCTTCAGCAGGAAAACGGAACTCAAATAGTTTCAGATTCAGAAAAGGCTTCGGCCTTTCTCAAACATTTCCAGTCTGTTCAGAGGCTTGATCGCCAAATAGATCCGCCTAACATGCCAGTCATCAAAAGGCTGATATCGTTACTCCACTTGAGGAGTTATTTTTCACTGATGATGAGGTTAAACTTGCTCTTGCAGCAACTAACCCCCATAAATCTGCTGGCCCAGACGACATTTACCCTCAAATTATAAAGAACCTGGCGCCAATATTAGCAGATCCTGTGGGTCGTATTTTTAACGCTTCCTTGCAACATGGATATATTCCGAGTATTTGGAAGTTGGCTAATGTGATCCCGATACATAAAGGTGCAGTCGATCCTCAGTTTGTAAGTACAGACCTGTAAGTCTTACTAGCATCCTATGTAAAATCCTGGAGAAACTTATTAGGGATAGGATCTGTCGCCATCTAGTTGATTACTTGTTGCTGAACTCTGCTCAGCACGGCTTCCTTGAAGGGAAGTCGTGCCTAACAAACCTCTTATGTTTTCTTAACGAGGTCACCATGAGGCTAGATAAAGGCCAACAGGTTGAACTTTTTTACTTGGACTTTTGCAAGGCCTTTGATTCGGTAAACCACAGATTGCTTGCAGACAAACTTGGTTATATGGGTATCGATGGTCTTCTGAGGAAATGGATAATAGGCTTCTTAAGCAATAGATTCTTTCGTGTCAGGATAGGAAATATGTATTCGTCGAAAGTAAAAGTTGTTAGTGGAGTCCCACAGGGTTCCGTACTCAGACCGCTACTTTTCCTCATTTTCATCGATGACTTGGCAGCGTCGCTCAAGTGTCCCTGCTATATTTTTGCAGATGATGTCAAGATTATCGGATCACTGGATGAACAGGATCTTCTTGAGGATATAGAAAAGGTCATCAAGTGGTCTGCTACATGGGATCTACCAGTTAACTTCACTAAAAGCTATCTTTTGTCTAAAGTCATTAGGAAGCTAGAGGTGGCTGGTCCAGATGGTATACTGGAGATAAATGGGGTGCCGAAAGTTCGTGACTTAGGTATAGAAGTTTCAGGGGACTTTAAATAGGCTGATCAATGCGCAGCCGCTGCACAACGCGCTAGGAGAGAGCTTTTTCGCCTTCGTTCAGTTTTATCCTGCAGGTCCCCAGAGGTTTTCATACCATTATACAAAGCGGTCGTGAGACCACATCTCGAGTATTGCGTTCAAGTATGGTCACCTTATTTGGAAAAAGATATTGCCAAGCTGGAAGGTGTTCAACGTTTAGCTACTCGTATGATTGTTGGGCAATCGGGTAGGTCATATCAGGAACGATTGCTGAGTCTAGAGCTCTTCTCACTAAAAAGGAAGAGGCTACGTGGGGACCTGATTGAAACCTTCAAAATCATGTCAGGTTTCAGTACTATTCATCCCAATGAATTGTTCGCTCTGGCGCCAAGTGTGGGTACTCGAGGCCACCCATTAAAACTAGCCAAGCGACATGTCAGGTCAAATGTTCGTAAGTTCTTCTTTAGTGAGAGGGTAGTAAATTACTGGAATCGACTTCCTAAAGAAGTTGTTTGTTCTACCTCGGTAGGGGGTTTCAAGAATGGACTTGACTCTGTGTGGCCTTCATTATTTCCTGATTTTTATCCGTAAGGGAATAGTTGGTATGATACTCATGTTGTCTTTGGAACGCACTAATGTTTCTCCTTACCTATTGGTGAGGGGAGTTTTTCTGTTGTAACACCGCTTGTTTTTCCTTATCAAAAAATTGACCTTGACAATTATAACTTCCGTTCGTTTGTGCGTGCAACGCAAACGCTCTGTAGACGTTTTGGCTACCGCGATAAACCTTTCATCTCCTGTGCCTTTTCTCCAACGTTCTTGGGGACATTATTGTAGTAATCTGGTCTACTACAAATTGGTGAGCCCGACATACACGCATTCGTCGTGTATCTTTTCCGGTACGTCAAAACTTTTCCGCTTCACATCGGAGTTTTCAGGTAATTTTTTACCTCGTTTAATCGTGCATTTTATCTGCATCAATTGCTTCTGTTTATCATTAGTCATTCTAAACGCGTTATTTTGGTTTCGACGGTCATCACAATACCCAACTTTATTTCACAGGACCCTGAGTATTGGTTTCATTTTTTAGAAACTGAATTTAGTTCTAAAAATATCATTGATGACTACGCTGTTTTCACAATTAACGCAGAAACTCCCAGCGGATGTGTTATTACAGGTTTGCGACGCAGTCCTTACTGCACCCATAGGTGACCGTTACCGTGTCGTCAAACAAGCCGTAATTTCTCGCACGGTTCCGTCTGAACGATCTAGGCTGCAGCAGTTGTTCGGCAACTTAGAAATTGCCAACAAAACGCCATCTACCATACTTATGGAGATGCGCCGCCTGCTAGAGTCATCGCACATGGACGAGTCCTTACTAAAGGAACTATGGCTCCAGCGCTTACCTGAGTGAGTGCAACCCATCTTGGTTGCTGCGAAAAGCACTCCGGTATCTGAGCTTGCGGAAATGGCGGACAACATCGCTAAATGTATCCGTCTCTATCCAGATGCCCATGTTTCCACAGTAACCGCAGGACTATCACGCACACGGGGTATTCCAGCGAAAGGCAGCAATACGGATCTACTGTCTGAGGTTGCAACTTTACGTAATGAGGTTCGAAACCTCACACTCAACAGTAAGTCACGATCACATACCCCATCCCGCCAACGCTCGAGTAGTCACACTCGATCACCCGTTTGCTGGATCCATCGGAAGTACCGCGATAATGCGCGACGTTGCATTAAACATTGCACTTATCGCACATCGCCAGCGAAATACTCGGTCCGGCCCCCAACGACGACTTCTGTCTTGGGCACGAAGAGTTTAAGTCGTCTCTTCTTTATAAAGGATAAATCCACAGGACAACGTTTTCTGGTAGACACTGGTGCCGAAATCAGTGTACTGCCGGTAGACACTCGCGAAACGTCCAATCCGATGAGCCAACACTTAAAGGCAGCTAACGGATCCCTTATAACAACCTACGGTCAACGCTCCTTGACCCTTGATTTAGGTTTACGTCGTGAATTCCGCTGGATTTTTACAATCGCTGCGGTTCCATTTGCGATCCTGGGCGTTGATTTCTTGCACTCGTTCGACATTCTTGTCGATTCTCGCCGCTCGCAGCTGATAGATGGGACTACTCGTCTTAAAGCTCTTGGTACCCCGAGCAGAGATGCAATGATTTCTCCTGTGCTACATTTTGGCGAAGTAGAACCCTGCTATGCCACTTTGTTCCCGAAATATCCTAAATTATTCCAATCATCATCGACTGCACTACCGGCGGTTACTACACCAGTAGAGCACCACATCGCCACCAGTGGTCCTCCAGTATACGGAAGACCGAGGCGATTACCGCCAGGGAAGTTGCAGATTGCACGCAAAGAATTCCAGCACATGCTGCAATTAGGTATTGTACGGCCATCTAGTAGCCCTTGGTCATCTCCTCTGCACATGGCACCCAAGAAAAACCCAAACGATTGGCGCCCCTGTGGTGATTACCGCAGGTTAAATAAAGCGACGGTACCCGATAGGTACCCGATCCCGCACATTCAAGACCTGGCTGCCAATATCCATGGGTGTACCATTTTTAGCAAGGTAGACCTGGTTCGAGCGTATAACCAAATACCGGTCGCGGAAGCGGACATCCCAAAGACGGCAGTTACCACACCGTTCGGACTTTACGAATTTGTCCGTATGCCGTTTGGTTTATGTAATGCCGCTCAAACCTTCCAGCGATTCATGGACCAGGTTTGCAGAGGTCTGGATTGCGCTTACGTATATCTTGACGATGTACTGATTGCTAGCGCATCCAAGGAGGAACACATTCGCCACCTGACGCCACTTTTTGATCGTTTGTCCAGTCATGAGATAACGACCAATGCGTCTAAGTGCAGTTTTGGGAAGACTGAGATCGATTTCCTGGGTCATAAACTTTCAGCTTCGGGTATTCGGCCACTGGATGAAAACACTGACGCCATCCTTAACTTCCCAAAGCCAACAACATTTAAGGAGCACCGGCGTGTTCTGGGACTGGTAAACTTTTACCGCAGATTCATCCCACAGTGCGCACTAATCTCCCAGCCCTTAAGTGATTTGCTCCGTTCGGTAGAGAACTTTTGGCTATCTACCTCCGAATTAAACATTTCCGCCATTTCCTGGAGGGCAGACAGTTCGCAGTGTTTACTGATTATAAGCTTCTCAACCACTCGTTCAGCAAGTCATTAGAGCGATATTCTCCTAGAGAGACGCGACACCTGGATTTTGTCAGTCAATTCACGACTGACATACAGCATATCGCAGGTGCCCAAAACCCGGTCGCGGATGCACTCTCTCGAATAAATGTAGTAGAGTTGCCGTCCTCTATCGACCTCGGTGAAATCGCCGCAGCGCAAGCTGCTGACACTGAAACAGCACAGCTCAGGGACTCCACTTCCCTTGACATTAGACTTTTACCCTTGCCTGACGGCTCGGGCGATATCCTGTGCGACGTTTCACAAACCACACCCCGACCACTGATTCCATCTGCATTCAGGCGGCGCGTTTTTGAGGGATTACACAATCTCTCCCACCCTGGCATTCGTGCCAGTGTTAAAATGATAACGGCTCGATTTATTTGGCCAAAAGCTAGTAAGGATATTCGAAGTTGGGCCAAAGCGTGTCATGAATGCCAGCTCACAAAAATCCATCGACACACCAAGAGTCCATTAGGAACTTTTGTCGAACCGGATGAGCGCTTCTCACACATACACGTAGACTTAGTCGGCCCATTGCCCCCTTCACGTGGCCACATATATATCCTCACGATAATCGACCGTTTCACTAGGTGGCCTGAGGCCATCCCACTTCACAACTGCTCTTCCGAGACAGTTGCACATGCCTTTTTCGAGCGTTGGGTGGCACAGTTCGGTTGTCCGGGTATTGTCACTACGGACCGAGGTTCCCATTTCGATGGTGCCTTCAGTAAATTGCTAGCTACTCTGGGTTGCCAGCATCACCGAACTACAGCTTACCACCCCCGGCGAATGGGATGGTTGAAAGGTTGCACAGGCAGCTCAAGGCGGCATTGATGGCGCATGGAGGTATTGACTGGACCGAAGTCCTACCGATCGTCCTCCTAGGTTTGAGGTCAACCTTTAAAACCCCTTTGCAGGCTACCGTAGCCGAATTGACATACGGTCGCGCCATCGCTCTACCTGGCGAGTATGTCGCCCCACACAAACAATCACCCTTCGCCTACGGCGATTACGTGGCGCGCTTGCGCCATTACATGGGTCGTTTTCGCCCGTCACCCCCGCGGCTTCAGGCCAAATCATCACATGTCCCAAAGGAGTTGGCTGATTGTCCACATGTTTTTCTCCGGAATGACATGGTGAAGCATCCTCTTCACCCTCCTTATACTGGACCGTTCAGAGTAATTCGGCGGTCTCCCAAAACGGTCGTCATTGACCGTGTCGGCAAGCATGACACTGTCTCAATCGACAGAGTCAAACCGGCTTTCATGGACGAGGAAGTTATCCCAAATGACCCAACGCCAACCCCGGCACCACTGGTCATTACCCCTCCTGTCCCTACAGCTAACCCAGAGCCGGCCACTACAGGAACCAAACGTGCCAAACGGCAACCCGTTCGATTCGCTGATTTTGTTGTGAATAGTTAATACTTTCATATCTTTTGGCATACACGGGTGCATTATTTCGTACCTCATTCTAATCACTCGGTCGTGGCACTAAACCCATGCACCAGGAAGTTTTCTTTTTCTTTCTTCCCTCAGGTACGCACCCACCTACTGCTGATGCCACCGAATCGCGCACCCTTCCTGGTCCACCTACGCTTGCCCCCAACTAACCCGGTAGCCTTAACCACCAACAAGAGCACAATTATTCCAACACGCCTGTCATGTCACTCAAAGTCCTTACCAGCCCAGATTGACGCGCCAACCGATTCTCCTGACGCGGCCGTTTACCATCCTTCTTCGGGACACAGGAAATTCTGAGCAGGGACTGTGTTTTTGAAGCTTCTGGTTCTTGTTGTCAAGCCTACGAATGCGCCTGTTTTCTGCTCAAATTGGGTTCATACTAAGACCACGCCAAACGGGAAAATCCCGCTAGCAGCTGTTTACTCCATGTGAGGCGGCTCGGCAGTACGTTCACTCACATGTGAGACGCTACTTGGCTTATTCCTGATCGGTTCGCCGTACATCCTACTTTCGAACCACCGAAGATCGACCCACGCAGACCGAGCGCCCTGGCTGACTTCTATGTGACTGGTTGCTGAGAGACTACGTTCCTGGCCGGGGTAACCTGACACCCGCATGCGCCACGCTACTGGCAACTCCCGATCAGAAGTCCTCGCTGACCAGACTTTTTGGAGGGGAACTGTGTAACACCGCTTGTTTTTCCTTATCAAAACATTGACCTTGACAACAATTAACTTCCGTTCGTTCGTGCGTGCATTGTAAACGCTCTGTACACGTTTTGGCTACCGCGATAATCCTTTCATCTCCTGTGCCTTTTCTCCAACGTTCTTGGGGACATTATTGTAGTAATCTGGTCTACTACACTGTTGCTTTTACAGATTACTCTCATACCAGAAGATATTCGTGAAGATATTGTTTGAAGTGGTGGACGCTCTTCTGTGGCATAACACCGAATGAAATCTGGACGCTCGATTGGCTCGTTAGCCACATACAGTCCTGTGTAAACTGAACTGAATTGAATGTGAGGCATCACCGTCGAGAGTAAAAAATGTACAATCATCACGGGTGCTCGATCACCTGGGCCCTAGGATAATCTTAGGTGTCTGTAACAACTTTGTTTTACTGTACCTAACAACATTTGACCTAGATATAATTGCCGATATCTCGTGTTCCGTGATTGCTGTGCTGTACTTTCGTACACGATTTGGCTACCGCGATAAATCTTCATTCTCCTGTGCGTTTTCTAATAACTTCGTGGGGACATTAATGTAGTGGTCAGTCTAATACAAATTTGTGAGCCGGAATACACGAATCCTTACTGTATCATTTCCGGTACGTCAAATTTTCCCTCTTTACATCAGTGTTTTTCAGTGAATTTTTACCTCGTATAATCGTGGGTTTTCGCATCATTTGTTCCTGTCTTGTATATGCAGTTAAACAATTTTTCACTAACCCTGTTGATCATTAGAGATTTTAAACACGTTATTCTGGCCTCGACGGTCATCACTATAATCAGTTCTATTCCACAGGACCCTGAGTATTGGTTTCATTTTTTATAATCTGAATTTAGTGCTAAACATATAGTTGATGACTCTACCATGTTTTTACATTTAACGCAGAAACTCGCCGCTGATCTGTTGTTACATTTACGGGACGCAGTCCTAGCTGCCTCCACAGATGTCTGCTTCCGTAGCGTCAAACAGGTCGTGATTCCCCGCACAGTCCCGTCTGAACGATCTAGGCTACAGCAGCTTTTCGGCAAATTAGAAATTGCTAACAAAATCCATCAACCATACTAATGGAGACGCGTTATTGTCATCGCACAATGACGAGTCCTTATAAAAGGAACTATGGCTCCAGCGATTACCTGAGTGCGTTAAAGCCATCTTGGTTGCTACAAAAAGCACTCTGGCATCTCAACTAGGGGAAACGTCGGACAGCATCCCTGAATGTATCCGTTCTTACCCAGATGCCCATATTTCATCAGTAACCACAGTACGATCACGATCACCGGATAATCCAGCGGAAATCAGCAATACGCATCCACTTGGTGAGGTTGCAGCTTTACGCAATGAGGTTCGAAACCTCACACTCAACCGCAAGTCATGATCACGCACCCCATACCAATACTCTGGAGTAGACACACTCGGCCAGCCGTTTGCTGGATCCACCGGAAATACGGTGATGGTGCGCAGCGTTGCATTTAACCTTGCACCTATCACACA